>JANFOE010001005.1:440000-442500 GCA_025667525.1 Glebionis coronaria
AAATCCGTTCATAAATTTTAGCATTATAAGCACATATCAATTTCAGCACAAAACACAAATACATTAATCATATTACAACACATTAGTGTCAATATCTCTATAGATTAACTCTTTATTCAGCACAAAACACAAATACATTAGACCCAAGAACCCGTCCCAACCCGAACTGGATTTTAGAACCGCTGTTTGATTCTCGGTTCCTCAATATTTCAAGTTTCGGTTCCCGGTTCGATTCGGTTTGGTTCCCCGGTTCTAGGTTCCAAAAAGGAAGAACCGCCCAACTTTCAAATATATACATATGAGTGGTTTAGTTATGACATTTGTAACAGATTAACGTCAAACCATGTACCAACTTTACAAACACAATGTAGATCTTTTAAAATTGACTAATGACTGTCATAAAGGAAACTAGTTTTTTTAATTCAATGACCAACTACGTGATATGCCAATAGGTTGGACAATATTTGCTTTTATCTCACAGTTCTTAACAAGGTTGAATTTTGACCACAAAATAAAAAATAGTGTCCATACCAGAGGCTAGTAAAATATCAATTACATTGAAATTTCTTTGAGTTAAACAAGAAATAAGCAAATACTCCATAATGTTTTAAGCTATCACATATAGAATAGATTAGTAATTCGTTAAAAAATATGCATGTTACATTTTTAAATTGTTCACTAGACATCAACATGAACGTTCACATATTAGTAAACTTTTATAGAAAAAAAAAGCAACATGCAAGTTTACATATAATTAGAACAAATAACTAAATATAACAACATACAACCGCCTGTTTGTATTGTTTATAGAAATTTTTTTCTTACAATGCCGTTCTTGTAGTTGAAGCTTTTCCGTTATCGAACACTTTTATATAAAAATATAAAATGAACAATTAGAATATAGCATTTTTTGATATTTTATTGAAATTTTTGATTCCAATCGCGTAGAACCGAACTTACCCGAACCGAAGCGGAACACCAAACATGCTTTCAGGTTCGATTCTCGGTTACTAAATATATATTTTTTGGTTATTGGTTCTCTCGGTTCCGTGCAGCTCCAGAACTGAGCTCACCATTCTCATGTATTCAGGTTACATACAAGGTACCGAATAAGCTGCGGATCTAAACAGGGTATCATGACGCACATAATGGTGCAACAAGGTAAAAGAACAGGGTATAATGACGCACGTAAGCTGGGAAAAGTGAGTTATGAGATTTTCTTATTTTAAATAAGCTATAATCCCAAACAAAGATAATCCAAACGCCTCCTTACTACAATCCATTTGAATCTGTTTCAAAATCTGATTAGAATGACACTGAAATGAGCCACAAATCATCTGCTCGACAACATATAAGTTGGATATCATTTACATTATATGATTCAAGATAACCATGAGGGTGCCTATATCCGTGTTTGTGAAACATGAATCATTACCACATAACCTGGTGGCATTTTCATTTTATTAGATGTTTTATTTCATAGTATATCATATGAACTTAAACAATTAAATAGATTCCTTAAAATACTATGTTAGAACAAATGCCGTAAAAACCAAACAAACTGATGCCCTAACCCAATATTAGAACAAATGCCGTAAAAAACCAAACAAACTGATGCCGTAACCCAATATTAGAACAAATTCCTTAAAGAGATAAACAAACAAATGTCGTAACCTATTATTAAAACAAATGCCGTAAAAACCAAACAAACTGATGTCGTAACCCAATATTAGAACAAATGCCTTAAAGAGATAAACAAACTGATGTTGTAACCCAATATTAAAACAAATGCCTTAAAGAGATAAACAAACAGATGCTCTAATATAGTCTTCGAATTACATGCCTTAAACAAACAAACTGGCTCTTAATACATTCCTTAATAAACAAAAAACTGTTAACCTAACCTTACACATATTAATAACTTGAAATGTGATGCTTTAAATTTACGCCGTATTCCCCTAAGACGTCATATCATTCAACAATAAACATATATGGATTGCAACTATAAAGTCTCATTCAGACATTTTAGCAAACACATTATGCGCAACTTCAATCAACTAGTTTTTCATGCATTTTTTTGTCAAATTCGTACAATATCTTGTAGAGAAATGATGATATCATTACAAAAGTTAAACAAAACAACAAAAGTTATATTAATATTCGATTTAAGTTTTAAAAAATAAAAAAAAATAGTTATATAATAGGATTAGACAATACCTGATGATGTATGATTGTATGAATGATTGATCAGGGATGACGATGAACCTAACGACGGTGGCTGGGTGTTTCGATGGTGGTGGTGCCGTGGTTGTTGTGTATGAAATTGAGTGAAGATCTGGGTTTTGGTGTAAACGTGTGAAACGAGATTGTAATGTTTTTTGTGGTTGAATCGTCTGTGTTTTGGCTGTTGGCAGATCCACCCCTTTCGCTTTTTACTAATTTTCAGTTTTTACCCATGCGGTTTAATATGTTGTAAAAGGCACCTTATAATTTGTTTTCT
>JANFOE010001005.1:445000-711546 GCA_025667525.1 Glebionis coronaria
AAAAAACGATTCGTCCCTAGTGGACATTCACAGCCGTCACATTTTTTTCACATACAAACAATTCGTCAAGTGGGAATAAGGAGATTAGACGCAACATCAAAGAATGGAGGATCCCAACATACAGTGGGTCGAGTGCGTCACTATGTCCGACTATATTTGTTGTAATTCTTTCTGGGTAATCATATTTATGATTTGATCATTACTTTTGGATTATCACATTTTATTTTACATTGATTTATAACTTACTTATAAGTTATATTATCTGATTTGCTATTGTGTTTAATGATTTGTGCAAGATAATTTATTATTTGTTAGCAATGCATACTTATTCTAATTAGCTAAAGAAAAAGATGGTTGCATAATCGATATAAATTATACCTAGATAAATTATTAAAACATAATTATTTGTTGGATTAGTATAAGACTTATTATCACAAGCCATTGATAAACATAATAAGTGTCGAGATTAATTCATCCATGTTAAGTCAAAGTAATCTTTGTAATCGGTTTGAAAAGTCTTGATAATTCATAAATGTGATCGACTATAGCTATTGGGAGCTCGAAGGGATTTCATTTTTATTATTAATTGTTTACATTTTTAGTTGTTATTTTTCTAGGTTAATCATTTGTTTAATAAATATTTATTTATTATCAGTATTTTAGTTATTTATATTTAAAACCTAAAACTTTTATTGATCAATAATCACCTCAAAACTTAAATTAAAACCACATACTCCTCGTGGATTCAATACCCGCTTACCCTATCTAGTAAAAGGTAAATATGTTTATTTTTTTTATCGGTACTTCGACGCCGATCAAAATTTTGGGGCCGCTGCCGGAGAGTTCTTGTGCTTTTGGTTTAAGTTTTTGTCAACAATTTTTAAATAAAAAAATCAAAAAAAAATATTTTTTTCTTTAGTTTTTAAAATCGAAAAACAAATCTCAAATCCAAAAAGATTTTTCTGCTTAGTTAGATTAATTTCGGTTTATTAGTTTTGTTTGTTCTTTGGTACACCCGTTTGTTCTTGTTTTGCAGACTTACATGTACCATGGACTTTAAGATTGAGACGTGCCCAAACTGCAATATTAATTCCCATTCTTGTGAGTATTGCTACATGGAGATACAAAGGAGGAATGAGGAGAGACGCCAAAGGGCACTATAGAACGAGCAAATGTATGGAGATTACCACTATCAGCCTCAAAACAATTATGAGTATGAGAGGTATATAGGTAATCATTATTCCGAAAGAGAAAGCAACATGTGGAATGGTGGATATAAAGATAGTTACTCTCATCAATATCATCCTCAGGGTCAAGGTCACGGTGTTAGTAATCAATTCTTTGTTGACCAAAAGACTGCTAAGCTTAGGGATCAAATGGAGACTATAGAGGAAGCAATCAAGGAATGAGTAGTAGATGAGCAAGAAGGACGTCATTACATAATAAAGCTTCACGAAGAGCTCGATTATTTATTACCAAAGGCCAATTCTTCATATGAGAATAATGTTTGCTATCCACCACCAACACAACAATATCATGTGGTAGATCAACTAAGTAGTGACGAAATACATAATCGTCAAGGTGTCACCATTTTTGTGTATGATGACGATGATGAAGAGGAAGATGAAGATGAAGATGAAGATGAAGAAGTCAGTTTTAGTTCGACAAATACTACGTAATTTTCGTTGATTAGTTCTCTTAAGGATGAAGAAAACAAAGATAAAACTCAGAATCATAAGATTTCATTTGAAGAAAAGCCATACCTCGATGTAGAAAAAGCTCAAGTCACCCAAACAGATAAAGAGTCATCCTTAGTACCAAGAGTGTTAACTAACCAAGTTGGAGAGGAGGACTTGGTTAGTGAAGATATGAAGGAACAAGAGTTTATGGTATTAGTGGATGTTGGGTGCTATTTTATTGGGCGATGGAAGGAGAACTTGTTAAGAAAGCTGATGTGCATTATCGTTTAACAAGTTAGTAGAAACGCACAAATTGGAGTTCGATATTTGAGCCAATTCGTGTGTAATAAATGGATGTGTGTGCTGAGCTAGTTTCGAGCACCGAGAATATTGGTTGTGTAAAACAGGTCCGGGTGGCATTGAGTAGGAGGAAGCGTAATCGAGGTGTTTTGGGTTGGAAAGTTGGATGCTTCTTAGGATTTGTAGAGACTAAAAGTTAAGAGGAAGGTGATGCTTGGTATGTGTTTGAAGATGAGGGTACGCCTTGGACACATCGAGCAAGACCACGCTATGGGAACGTGTACGGGAAGTGTCTTATCTAGCCATCGTGACACGTTACATTATAGGTATCGTGGGGCTAATGACGTTAAACTTAGCGCTTGCGGGAGGCAACCCGGGGTTTGTAGTATTTGTTAAAAACTTTGTGGATGTGTTTACTACAAACCCTCACGAGACTAAACTCGTCCACTCGGGCTACCAAGTGGTTTAAAGGCTTGTTGCTTACGCTAAATACAACCGTGATTCCTACGAAAGTGAGTTCGGTTTTTATTTTTGTGTAAGTTTGTTAAATTGATTTTTAACCAAAATTTCAACTTAAAGTTTTTGCATTAGAGACAATGCAATGCTTTAAGTTGAGGGGGGGGGGGGGGGGGGGGGGGTGGCACATGTGTTACATGTTTTTGTGTGAAATTTTGGTCAAAATATGGTTTTTGGAATTTTTTTAACTTTTTAACTTTTTTTGAATCATATTATAAGAGTCTTGTGTTTATTGGATGTGGAAGTTTCTTCTACATACATGTTTGTTGAGTGTTTGCAGATTCTGAAGATTAGCTTGTGGATGAATAATTGAAGCAAGCTAGATGATTTGACCATAATAATAAGGTGCACCCGATTCTATTGTATATTTTGGTAAGTGTTTAAAAAGGACAAAAATATTGGTAATCAGTTTGGATTATTTTTCATGTATGATGGTTATTAACGTACAAGGTTGAATTTGATTTTTTGATGAAATTTCAATGATATGATTAAAAATTATAAAATTAACATGCTTGTAGATTTTTTTACTTGGGACAAGTAAATATTAAGTTGAGGGGGTTTGATTGGTGTATTTTGTATACACCTCGTAGCATGTTAATTTAGTATAATTATATTTTTATTTGTCGTTATACATGTACTTTGAGTATGTTTTGTGAATTATGTATGTTATGCGCAAAATGGAGTTAAATGACGATATTATAAGAGAAAAACGTGGCAACAGTTGAATGAATATATTGAAGAGTAAAGATTTTGATACGTTAGAGCGTTTTGGCCGTAACTTTTTCATCGAGACTCCGTTTTAGTCGATTCAAAGGGTCACGGAACGAGAAAAAAAAATCTTTATTTTCAAAACATAAAATGCACAAAAATACGAAGTCAACTTGTGGTAATAGCTGTTGGAAAAATGAATTCGTGACTAAAGGTATTTTTGGCAGAAAAGCTATTTTGGTTAGTAAAGAATAGTGACCATATATATTCTTTTGTTTGTTGGGTTGTGTTAGAGAAGCAAGAAAAAAAGCCCATTGATTTTTGTTATATATATCATATGAGAGACAAAAGCAAAAAAAAAACCGATTCGTCCCTAGTGGACATTCACAGCCGCCACATTTTTTTCACATACAAACAATTCGTCTAGTGGGAATAAGGAGATTAGACGCAACATCGAAAAATGGAGTAGCCCAGCACACAGTGGGTCGAGTGTATCACGGTGTTCGGCTAATTTTGTTGTAATTCTTTCTGGTAACCGTATTTATGGTTTGATCATTACTTTTGGATTACCACATTAATTTTACATTAATTTATAATTCATTTATAAATTATATTATTTGATTTGGTATTGTGTTTAATGTTTGTGCAAGATAATTTATTATTAGTTAGCAATTCATACTTATTATAATTAGCTAAGAAAAAGATGGTTGCATAATCGATATAAATTGTACCTCAATAAATTATTATAAAATAATTATTGGTTGGATTCGTATAAGACTTATTATCGCGAGTCATTGATTCATCCATATTAAGTCAAAGTAATCTTTGTAATCGGTTTGAGAAGTCATGATAATCCATAAACGTGATCAATCATAGATATTGGGAGCTGAAAGGGATTTCATTTTTAGTATTAATTGTTTACATCTTCAGTTATTATTTTTCTAAGTTAATCATTAGTTTAAACAGCGTTTATTTATTATCAGTATTTTAGTTATTCAGATTTTAAACCCAAAACTATTATTGATCAATGATCACCCCAAAACTTAAATTAAAACCACATACTCCTCGTGAATTCGATACCCGCTTACCAAATCTAGTATAAGGTAATTAGGTTTATTTTTACCGATACTTCGACGCCGATCAGGCATCACCACCTAACCTGAAGGTGGCGATCCAACCAGACTTCATAGGGCAAGAGGTAATGATCGGAGGAACTTTACCTAACAAAGGTAGAGCAGCCATGTGCACTCTTCTCAAAGAAAACCTTGATGTCTTTGCATGGGAACCAAAATACATGACCGGAGTACCCTTGTCAATTGCGGAACACAAGTTGCAGATCTGTACAGGATATACTCCAGTGAGACAAAAGATGTGCGGGCAAGCCCCCAAACATAGCAAAGAAATACTAGTAGAAGTAAAGAAGCTGGTAGACGCGGGTATCATGCGTGAAGTTTACTACCACGATTGGCTCTCCAACCCAGTCATGATTAAAAAACATGACGGTAGCTGGCGCATGTGCGTGGACTTTGCAGATCCTAATAAAGCCTATCCTCAAGACTGTTATCCACTACCATATATCGATTGCAAGGTCGAATCCCTACGTGGATATCCCTTCAAATGTTTTCTCATTGCGTACAAGGGGTACCACCAGATTTAGATGGCGAAGCGGGATGAAGAAAAGACGACATTCCATACAAGCCAAGGGATATATTGTTATACAAAGATGCCCATTGGCTTAAAGAATGCAGAAGCTACCTACCAACGGCTAGTAGACAAAGCCTTTGATAGTCAGATCGGACACAACCTGGAAGTCTACGTTGACGACCTGGTCATAAAGAACCATACAGTGGAGGAGCTTATCCGGGATATAAAGGAGACCTTTGGGATGCTAAAGAGAATCAACATGAAGTTAAATCCCAAGAAGTGCACTTTTGGCGCAACTGAAGTAATGTTTATGGGATATAGGATAGGTCCCCATGGTATCAAGCCGTGCCCAGATAAGACGGATGCCGTGATATAACTCCCATCTCCACGGACGATAAAGGAAGTGCAATCCCTCAATGAAAATCTGGCAGACCTAAATAGATTCCTTTCCAAATCTGCGGAGAAGTCACTCTCTTTATTCAAAACACTCAAGAAGTGCATGGAGAAGGGATACTTTCGATAGAAAACAGAAGCAGAATAGGCTTTCGACCAACTTAAGGAACACCTAGCCACTTTTCCCATGTTGGTCGCACCGCGGCCAAAGGAGTAATTAATTGTATATCTATCCACTACACACGAAGCAGTTAGCGTGGTGTTAGTGACGGATAGAAACTCGGTCCAAACACCTGTTTACTTTGTGAGCAGAACACTAGAAGGTCCGAAGCTAAACTACACTCCAATGGAGAAGCTCGTCTTGGCACTGGTATACGCTGCAAAAAGATTGTTTCGGTACTTCCAAGCGCATCCTATCGTGGTGATTACAAAATTAACCAATTAAGTAGATAATATCGAACCCGGGCATGGAGAGGAGGCTGCAGAAGTGGAGCGTGTTGTTAGGAGAGCATAACATCTCATACAAACCTCGCACGACAATTATGGATCAAATATTGGCAGATGTCATCATAGAGAAGCTAGATGAAGAAGATACGACGCCAAAGAAAGTCGAGGAACCCGAGGGCCCATGGATCTTGTTCACTGACGGATCCTCGTGTGTTGATGGCTCAGGCGCATGTCTTATTCTGAAAAATCCAAAAGGTATGGAATTTACTTACGCCTTGCGTTTTGAGTTTACAGCCACAAACAATGAGGTTAAGTACGAAGAATTGATTGTTGGACTGAGAATCGCGACTCACATGGGTGTACGTAAACTAGAAGCGAATGTGGATTCTCGGTTGGTAGCAAACCATATCCTAGGAGAATATGAAGCTAATGAAGACAACATGATTCAATACTTGTAGAAAACTAAGTTACTAATCAAAGGCTTAAGTAAGTTCACCATACGCCAGGTTCCAAGGGGTGAGAACAAGAAGGCTGACGCTCTAAGTAAGATCGCATCCACTAGCTTCGCTAATTTCTCAAAGAAAGTATTGGTAGAGATCTTAAAAGATAAAACCATAGTGGTGGAAGAAGTATCCATAGTCGTGGAAGAAGAAGGGACTCCATGGATGACTACGATAGTCGAATATCTAACCAATGAAACAATCTCACAAGATGAGAAGAAGGCATGACGAATTCAGAGACAATCATACCAGTTTGAGGTCCAGGACGGAGTTTTTTGCAAGCGGTTTACAGCCATGACTGCGATGCGTAGGACCCCAGCAAGCAAGCTATTTTATTAGTAAGGTCCATGAAGGGTCTTTCAACATGCATGTGGGACCTAGGTCGGTTGTCTCGAGGGCTTTGCGTTTTGGATATTATTGGTTGACCATGCATAAGGACGCGCGGAATTTGATTCTCAAGTGCAATGATTGCCAAGTCTATAGATGTCACACCCCACCATGGCGGAATATGGGGCGCGACGTATGGATATCATCACAACAATAGCGTGTCTATAGAGATAACTAAATGATATAAGAAATGTCATAAAATGGTGACACAAATGTCATGACAATATCTCAACAATGCAGGAGTCTAGGTAAGTAGGTAACAATCCTACCTCTTACCCAAGACAAACAAGTAACACAAACAAAACAAACATATAGGTGCCAACAGTATCACTAATTCAAAAAAACATAAAGGTAAACTAAGAAGGAACAGGGATCTCCTTCTATATGCAATCCTAAGGCATCCAAGTCTAGCCACTTCTATCCTCACGCTTAACCACATTCACACCGGAAAGAGACACTAAAACACGTCAACATAATGTTGGTGAGAGTCATAGGTTTAGACTCCAACGCCAAAACAGTTATAAGCTGTGAATAACCACCATCAACAAAAGAACATATGGACAATGTGTTACAAATATGCATTAACAACTAACATTCAATATTAATCATACCAAACTAAAATCCAAGGCTCCTACCTTGCCAAACAACATGGTATCATAGATGATCACACTATGTACCTATCCCAAGGCCACTACTTTGTCAAACCACAAGGCCACTACCTTGTCAAACCACAAGGCCACTACCTTGTCAAACCACAAGGCCACTACCTTGTCAAACCACAAGAACTGAGACGGCACGTGTCCCCCGATCCAAATCATACAAAATCAAGAATCACATAGCAGTTAATCACATAATGTACACACAAGTCCATCACAACCATAAAAACATTCACAGCAACATTTTATAAATAACTCAACACAGTGTCTCTTCCATCCCATCTGGAAGTCAAAATCAATAGTAAACATGGGACTATGAAACTCACCTGATTGCTTCTTCACAAGTCCTCGCACTTAGCAACGAGCTAAAAAACCAGAAACACACAATCAATACCCGAACCAACCACCAAGATGGCTCATCAACCTATGATGGTCATCTAGCCTATTCTCATATAATTACCTCATTGTTAAGTTCTAATCACCCCATTACCCTTCCTTAACAAGTCCCTAACTTGGTTATGTTTAATAGCTATCCCGTTCATAATTTTACACAAAACAGTCCCAGTTTTAGGTCTCAAAACTTTAAGTCAAACGTCCACTTAAATATACCCATGGTTTCTGTAAAAGGAATATTCACACTTTTATACATGTTAGTTAAAATCTCCCACTTGCCCTAACCTTAAAGCTACTGTTAAGGCCCCGATATATGTGTATATATTGCTACCTATCCAGAATTCACTGATTTTAAACGTATGAAAAGTTCATTACCATTAGAGGGTCTTACCCTAAACCAAAATCTTAGCCCAAGTGCAGATACTCACTACAATATATAAACCATCTCTCATGTTCGTGAGAAGATCCCAATGCAACCCTAAGTACCCCAAACAACCCAAAACTTAAAAAGAAAACAGGCTGATTACAAACCTGTTTTGACCTCCGACTGTTGTAACCTCTTTTTGACCCACTTCCCGACCTCCATTTTAGTTCTCGTTTCTTGCAATGGAAAGCCACTTCAATTACCTTTTCAGGGATACTTGGATTGCATCTTGAATGTTCCTAGAACTCCTGATATGATCAAAACAATTGACTCAAAATTCTGCCCAGTTTTTAAAAACGGGTTTAACAAAATCAACCTCATTAATTAACCCTAATCCCTCTAATTACAAGCCCTAATTTATTTAATCCTTATAATATGATTAATATACTGTTTTTAATTAAACCCTAACCTAAATCCGTCATAAGATGATTAAGACATCATTAAAATAATTAAATTGAAAAGGGTTAAGAAGGTTTTACCTTTGAATTAATAGAAGATGAAGAAAACCTAATTTTTGAAGAACCCTAATTGGCCACCATTGATGAATTTCGGCTAGGAGATGTTATGGAGGTTAAAAACCTGATTATTATGGTTATGAGTTGGGTTTGGTTAAGTCCTAAAGGCCCCCTAATCCCATTACAAGTCCATTGGGCCTGTTTTGGGCTTTTCCCTTCTTTCTTTCTTCTTTGGTGCGTCTAAACCGACCCAAACACCCCTAAATTCGTTTTTTTTATTTTTATTATTTAATATTATGTTATTAATATTACTTTAATTTTCCTTAATTTATTTCAGCTCCTAAAGCTTCCAAAACCACAAAACCGTAAAACTAGTCAAATTTACGCGTTTTACCGTAAAAGACGTAAAATATAAACTTTTATAAAAACTCTCAAATTTTGAAATAAACTTTATAACTAAGTCCTAAATGACTTAAAACCATCCCGAAAAATATCCATATGACTAATTACCTCATCCGAGACCTCCAAATGCTAAACCGTAAATCGTAAAAATACGATTTTCTATAATACATATACGTATACGTAAAACCACTAAATAACACCATCTCACTTCATAGTCACTACCATGTGAACTCATGAACATGAAATCATCACACATCGTTTCACTCACAAGGTACCCCGTACCGAAAACGATATCCAAACCACAATCTATACACACCAATAAGCACATAAACACGTAAAGACACGTAACTAGCACAAAATAAAACTAAGTGACGAACCTCAAAACCAGGGTTGTCACATCACTCCCTCCTAATAGAAATCTCGTCCCGAGATTTACTCCTTAGGATCAAACACACAAACAACAAATCACATGAGGATACTTGTTCTAAACGAACTCCCCTCATTTCCACGTGAACTTTAGTTCAAGTTTCAAAATACCACATATACAAACCAAAAATAATTAAACTCATTGCCAAACTCTTGACCTCACGGTCAATAAATCTCACAAATGATCTTTGATAAAACAAAGACTCTTATTAACACAAGTCCCGGATAACCGTACATGCAAAATGCATTCTCAAACAACCTTTACCAATCTTAATACACGAAATATAACATGTATACCACTCGTTTCCCCCAGGTAATTCTACGCTCATAAGCTGCTGGTCCGATCTTTCCAAAGATCATAAATGGACCTATAAAACTCTACATCAGCTCTTCCATTTTACCAAAACATACCACCCGTTACTATGGGTGAAACTCCCTTTAGTCCGTACCTCAAACTACTTAAAATTTCCAATTTCCTTGCAAAGGGACCTATGACGGTCTTTCACATACCCATTAGTTCTTCCAGTCCAAATCAACCTACGATCTATACACATCCTCAAAAGGGTGGTTATCTCAGTTAGATCAATCCCTTCGTCCCTATGGCATATCACACCTATAACTCCTCATCCATTCGATTATCGATACTAATCCTCCCAAACAATCAGTATAGATCAGTGCCATTTCCTTTTCCAATCTCGACCTATTTTATTCTTGCTTCGCTCCTATACACACTTCCTTCTTTTCTTCAGCTCATACCATACATCATGATGTGATGCTTCCCATCGTTTCTTCCCTTGCCATAACCCTTCATAAGGCATTCCATACATATTAGGCTAACTTTTACGCAGCACCCTCTATTCCATCACATTCGTACGTAATCCTTCCAACTTTTCAACTACGTGACTTCTCATTCCTCTTGAAATATGAGATGAATTAGTCAGTCTATCGACTATCACCCAACTCTCGTCACCTTCCCCAATTTTGTCCTTACATCCCCCTTTCTAAGCTACTCCTATCTATGTAGGAAGTATAGTCTACGTCCCTTTTCTCCACATGATTGTCCAAGCCACGCAACATACATGTTAACGCGTTCACTGCTTTAGACAACTCAACTTGCGTAACCTACATCCTTCATCCAAACCACCCTAATACGTCATCCCTATAGTTCAAGTTCGTCTCAGCTTCACTTCATTTTTCTTATTCCATGTCTTATCAATCATGCTTGCCTTTCCCAGATGGTACTTGGCCTTCCAATTTTTCTTTCGTCAATTAACTCCACCCATCACTTTTGACAAATGTTCAATCAAGATGATTGAATATGTGTTGGAGACGTTCATGATCCGTATAGATCATTCTCCACGTCTCGTACACCCAAATGCCTCTAGCATTCTAGGCAGATATAACAGCCCAGCTCCACTAACTAAGTCTATCCAGTTCTTCCAAATCTTTAGTTCCTGCAACGTATAAGTGATCGCCTTTGTTTGTCGTCCTCGTACGCGTCCAAATCCTTGCTCCACGTATCATCATGCTTCGCGAATTCATCCAGTCCTTCCGATAATGCCAAGATCGGCTCATTATCCAATCCACCTCTTCAGCCTCCAAAATGCTTCCTCATCCTTCTTCACTTCGCCCCTTGCTGGTTCCATGATATGCCATCATCTCTAACTACTCATCATGGTAGACTTAATACTAAAACTCACACTTGAAAATCTCCCGTATAATTCCAGTTCAAAACCAACACATACTTCGCCTCACTCTCCTTCTTAGACTTTGAGTAGATCAAGATGTCGTCGATACTCCCGATGACCACTCATTTATATACGTTCAGGTACACTCGCTTCATTGACTCCATGTAATCCGCTAGTGCTTTGGTGAAGCCAAATGCATAATCGTAAACCCAAAGCGTTCATACAACATCCTTTGCAATTTCAACTATGTCCTCCTTGCACCCTCTCTTAGCGGCAATACGAATAAATTCTTACCTCGTTCTACTTGCAAAATTCTGTACGCATTTTAAAAGACCAATGCTTCCTCTCATCAGACCACTCAACCGCTTTCCACATCCAATCTACTACTAAGCAACTCAACTTTTACCTTGCATCCGTTGCATTTTCTATTAACTCTTGTTTTTAAATCATTCCATCAACAATTTGCCTTGGAAAGGCACTAACTACAACTCCTCTCACTTCTCCTACTTGCTCTATTTATGGTTCTACCTTAAAATAATACGCAAACCTACTAACTTTCAGGAAGTTTTTTAGAGAACATACATGCCTTACGAACAATATCCCCTTCCAACACTCTCTATGGCGCGTTACTTGTGCTAATATCTATACATTTCACAAATCTCTATTCATCTCCCTTGGCACTCCTATTAGACCTCATGACCACATTAGTTCGTCTACGAACCTCTTTCCTCCCCACTAAGGGTATTCTGACCGTTCTCTCATGGTCACCTACTTAAGTGTGTAGGCGCGACCAAGTCTTTCATATGACTACCTCAACGCTCCCGAACAATACAAAACCAAAACTACATCCTGAATCCATCAGATACGATCAACGAATCAACCCACGGATAACTAACGACATTTCACGTGCACCAGTTAAAACAAGTCAAAAACCACGAGACTCAAAAGAAAACTCAAACCCAAAACGTGTATCAATTCAAAATGACCCATGACAACGAAAAATAATATAAGAAACACCCAATAGCAACCAAAACATATTACGCCCCGCGACATATTATTTAAACCGTGTAAAAGACCGACCTTTCCAAAAGAATATATATCCTTTTTTTTATCTATTTATTATTACCTCCTACATCTATGTGATTCAAACAATCTACAAACAACCCTCTAGAAGAACTCAAAACTCAACTCAAAAATTAGGTATCCCGTGCATCCCAAATCATAAAAATAAACTACTATTCAAACTCAACCTTTAACCCGACACTTGTACAATAATTCCGGCCAAGATACTGACCTCCCATGACTATACATTCTGAATATTTGAAAAGTACGTTCCGAGTACATAATTTTTGGCTTTTGAATCACTCAAAAAGCTCTAAAAACGAACAAGTTATGACCAAAACAATTTTATACTATTTGTTTTAAAAACTAAAGAATAAACTTAGTGATTAATGCAATCCTTTTAAATGACAGATATGACTGTATGTGAAATCTTCATAAACTCAACTTAACCTTGTATAAATAATTAAAAATGATATAAATCAGTCAAACTCAATTATATAAACTATGTAGGTAGAAAGAAATTTTTACTTCGCTTTATTTCAAAGAAAGTCTTTTAAAATTTGAAATAAATAAGTGTTGATTAAAAGAAATCTTACGTTACATCTTGTTTCAAACACGACTCCAACACCTTACCCTTATTTTACCGAATACAACCAACTATCTAACCCTATAATAGATTTCCAAGTCCCCCTTTTTCTCAATATATATCGACCCAAAAGAAATGCAAGAGCCAACACAAAAGATTTCATTATCTCAAAAGAAATCCCAAGTTATTTCAATAGACTTAAAACCAAGAACATCATTTTAAAACGTACACGTGAAATACGAAACTCAAAGAATATTCTACAAGACACACTTAAAAAAAAATAAAAAAATTTCAAAACGTCGTTGAGACTTCACCAAACTCGAGCACTAATAAATTATTTAAACACAAGAGAGTACTAGGTACGTTCAAGTTATAATAACTACTGAACGACCGTAAATCATAACATAACATCTATTAGTATATATACATCCGCGTATGTATACCTATCGAATCTCCCAAACATACTCGTTATCATACATGTCAAGTCAATCAATCACTTTATACGCTCGTTTTTTCCATACGAGTAATCACCTTCTCACCATCTCACCATGCCACAACAAGGCACAAAACCCAATACCAAAACCAACCCATATCGTGTGACCTCATCATCACACAACACGACTATAACTCAAAACATATAACACACTAATAATATAGCCATATCGTAGGCAGCCGTTACATAAACCCATATATATACGTATACCAAAATTCTACATCTCATCATATACAAGCATGTATTAACCCTCTTTCATGCAATCATACTTGAGAACCCATTGAAGTTGTGGTACTTGTATAACTATGTTGGCCACCATACTTATATAATTACCCTTTCCCCAATGCACTCCCTCCTATGATGACACTTATAAGACTCAATACAACATATAACACATAAATCTATCTACTCACATAAGCTCATAACCACATAACCAATAATGTCCAAAACTCCATCTATAAAAATAACATAATAAACTCTTGGAATACAGAAATCCATAGTCTAGCTAAAACAGACTAGACTAAATCCAAAACGAAAACATAATCAGTTATAAGTCATGTTGCTCGTAAGAGTAGAAACAGCTTAAAACCCTTCCTATCCACCTACTCCTAGTAACTCGAACCACCACACGATTCTTAGGGAACATGACTTAAACATCAAAAAAAAAAATAACATACCTCAGGTATGTAAGATAACTCGATATAAGATAGAAACTACCTTGTACTAAATTATGTACTATAACGTACAATTTAAGCAAAATACAACAGTGACTAGCGTGGACGATTATGGTTCAACCCGCACTAGTCACAAACCCGAAAAGAAAATAACATGTGACTAAGTATGAACATACTACGGTTCAATTCATACTAGTCAAAACATCGCAATAAATAACATCCAAACACATCAATTATTATAAAATGCACACATACTCCTATGACGCCTATATGCAGGGACCCTTAAGCTATAGACTAGGCTACGCGACTAGGCAACCTAATTCTCTATAACCATTGGGCTCTGATACCATTCTGTCACACCCCACCATGGCGGAATATAGGGTGCGACGTATGGATATCATCACAACAATAGCGTGTCTATAGAGATAACTAAATGATATAAGAAATGTTATAAAATGGTGACACAAATGTCATGACAATATCTCAACAATGCAGGAGTCTAGGTAAGTAGGTAACAGTCCTACCTCTTACCCAAGACAAACAAGTAACACAAACAAAACAAACATATAGGTGCCAACAGTATCACTAATTCAAAAAAACATAAAGGTAAACTAAGAAGGAACAGGGACCTCCTTCTATATGCAATCCTAAGGCATCCAAGTCTAGCCACTTCTATCCTCACGCTTAACCACATTCACACCTGAAAGAGACACTAAAACACGTCAACATAATGTTGGTGAGAGTCATAGGTTTAGACTCCAACGCCAAAACAGTTATAAGCTGTGAATAACCACCATCAACAAAAGAACATATGGACAATGTGTTACAAATATGCATTAACAACTAACATTCAATATTAATCATACCAAACCAAAATCCAAGGCTCCTACCTTGCCAAACAACATGGTATCATAGATGATCACACTATGTACCTATCCCAAGGCCACTACCTTGTCAAACCACAAGGCCACTACCTTGTCAAACCACAAGGCCACTACCTTGTCAAACCACAAGGCCACTACCTTGTCAAACCACAAGAACTGAGACGGCACGTGTCCCCCGATCCAAATCATACACAATCAAGAATCACATAGCAGTTAATCACGTAATGTACACACAAGTCCATCACAACCATAAAAACATTCACAGCAACAATTTATAAATAACTCAACACAGTGTCTCTTCCATCCCATCTGGAAGTCAAAATCAATAGTAAACATGGGACTATGAAACTCACCTGATTGCTTCTTCACAAGTCCTCGCACTTAGCAACGAGCTAACAAACCAGAAACACACAATCAATACCCGAACCAACCACCAAGATGGCTCATCAACCTATGATGGACATCTAGCCTATTCTCATATAATTACCTCATTGTTAAGTTCTAATCACCCCATTACCCTTCCTTAACAAGTCCCTAACTTGGTTAAGTTTAATAGCTATCCCGTTCATAATTTTACACAAAACAGTCCCAGTTTTAGGTCTCAAAACTTTAAGTCAAACGTCCACTTAAATATATCCATGGTTTCTGTAAAAGGAATATTCACACTTTTATACATGTTAGTTAAAACCTCCCACTTGCCCTAACCTTAAAGCTACTGTTAAGGCCCCGATATATGTGTATATATTGCTACCTATCCAGAATTCACTGATTTTAAACGTATGAAAAGTTCATTACCATTAGCGGGTCTTACCCTAAACCAAAATCTTAGCCCAAGTGCAGATACTCACTACAATATATAAACCATCTCTCATGTTCTTAAGAAGATCCCAATGCAACCCTAAGTACCCCAAACAACCCAAAACTTAAAAAGAAAACAGGCTGATTACAAACCTGTTTTGACCTTCGACTGTTGTAACCTGTTTTTGACCTACTTACCGACCTCCATTTTAGTTCTCGTTTCTTGAAATGGAAAGCCACTTCAATTACCTTTTCAGGGATACTTGGATTGCATCTTGAATGTTCCTAGAACTCCCGATATGATCAAAACAATTGACTCAAAATTCTGCCCAGTTTTTAAAAATGGGTTTAACAAAATCAACCTCATTAATTAACCCTAATCCCTCTAATTACAAGCCCTAATTTATTTAATCCTTACGATAAGATTAATATACTGTTTTTAATTAAACCCTAACCTAAATCCGTCATAAGATGATTAAGACATCATTAAAATAATTAAATTGAAAAGGGTTAAGAAGGTTTTACCTTTGAATTAATAGAAGATGAAGAAAACCTAATTTTTGAAGAACCCTAATTGGCCACCATTGATGAATTTCGGCTAGGAGATGTTATGGAGGTTAAAAACCTGATTATTATGGTTATGAGTTGGGTTTGGTTAAGTCCTAAAGGCCCCCTAATCCCATTACAAGTCCATTGGGCCTGTTTTGGGCTTTTCCTTTCTTTCTTTCTTCTTTGGTGCGTCTAAACCGACCCAAACACCCCTAAATTCGTTTTTTATTTTTATTATTTAATATTATGTTATTAATATTACTTTAATTTTCCTTAATTTATTTCAGCTCCTAAAGCTTCCAAAACCACAAAACCGTAAAACTAGTCAAATTTACGCGTTTTACCGTAAAAGACGTAAAATATACACTTTTATAAAAACTCTCAAATTTTGAAATAAACTTTATAACTAAGTCCTAAATGACTTAAAACTATCCCGAAAAATATCCATATGACTAATTACCTCATCCGAGACCTCCAAATGCTAAACCATAAATCGTAAAAATACGATTTTTTATAATACATATACGTATACGTAAAACCACTAAATAACACCATCTCACTTCATAGTCACTACCATGTGAACTCATGAACATGAAATCATCACACATCGTTTCACTCACAAGGTACCCCGTACCGAAAACGATATCCAAACCACAATCTATACACACCAATAAGCACATAAACACGTAAAGACACGTAACTAGCACAAAATAAAACTAAGTGACGAACCTCAAAACCAGGGTTGTCACAATAGACTAGTGCTGTGCCATCCACAGTAGAAGTTTACACCCATTACATCTCCATGGGTGTTCTACAAATGGGGGATAGACATTTCAAGTCCTTTTCCTGTAGCGGCTGGAGGGGGTTAAGTTTCTCATAGTAGCTATGGACTACTTTACTCGATGGATTGAAGCCAAGGCAGTTGTGACCATTACGGGCATGCAGGTAAACATGTTTATATAGGAAAACATCGTATGTCGTTTTGGCTTACTAAAAGAGATAGTCTCGGTCAATGGTAAGAAATTTTGGGACAATCTGTTCAAAGATTGATGCGCGACGCTCAACATTACACATCGATTCGCATCAACAACGCATCTACAATCTAATGGATTAGTAGAACGATCCAACTGAAGTTGGGAGATGGATCAAGGCACGCTTAGACAGAAAAAGTGCAAAGTGGGTAGATGAGATACCTCATGTTCTATGGGCACACTGTACTATGATCAAGACAGGTAATGGGGACACCCCATTCGCTCTGGCGTACGACATATAGGCGGTCATCCCGACTGAGATCAGAATGCCAACAATCGACACAACAGAAGTGGATGTCGTGACAAACAGTGAGGAGTTGCGGATAAAATTGTACATACTTGAATAAAAGCGAGAGTGAGCCGCAATTAATGAAGCTAGAGCTAAGTCAAGGATGAAAGGTTACTACGATGCTAGAGTCGACGCGTCTCCTTCAAGACAAGCAATTTTGTTTGTCGTTCTAACGAGGCAAGCCACGTTGAGAACACAGGTAATCTTGGGCCGAAGTGGGAAGGACCTTACATGGTGACCGAGACTTTAGGACAAGGCGTGTACAAGCTGCACGACATGAACGGTCGTGACTTGTACGTAGAATATTTGCAACCTCAAGAGGTGTTATCTTTAAGGCTATGTCATGCACATGGATGCTCTTTAGCTGTAGTCAGCTCCCAATAAATATCCATGTACTTTTTCATTTTTCTGTTTTTGTCTTTCAAAACTTGCAAGTATAAATAAAACGCCGCGGTCCCTAGCTAGTTCCGCGGCCCTTTATTCTTCTTTTTTTTATCATTGTTTTAAATATGTCATTTAATTAATAATTCTCATTATATTTTGGCTACGGGCATACATGTACTTATCGTTTCTATGTGAAATAGGAAATTGAGTGAACCTAATAATTAACTTGTCGCATAAGAGGGATGCAACCCCATCGACCACAGATCATGTTTCCTTGTTAGACCCCTTACTATCAAGACATTGTAGTAAGTTACGAATACCACATGACTTGTGATGGCCTTGCAAAATACACATTGTGCACGTCTAACAACGTTTTGTCAAAACCTTGACACCACTTATGGTAGTAGCGGTACGCCGTGCGTAATGACATAGCTCACCCCATAAGTCAATTAAGATTCGCCTTGTAATAGATGCTTCTTCTTCATAACTAATTCTAACACTTTGCAAATATTTGTAAACAAGGACTTAACATATGTACATACCGCGGTCAATCTTACAAAAAACTGCATCACTTCTAATATTACATACACTTGCAATATATTACCACGTTACTGCACGAGTAAGCAACGGAAAGCAAACATACAAACATAATTGTTTCCCACATGACATGTGTGCACCCTAGACTACGGTCCTAGGTATTAACTATTAAAAGTCATGTACGAACATTTTTACATCAAAAAATAATTATTTTAAGCACAACTGTGCCACATGATAGGATAAAGTAAGAGAAACATTGTTCGATTACAGTAAGTCACCGTATGGCCATGATCTCTTAAGCTTGCGGGGAAGCCCACTAGATGAGGATACGGTATGTGTTGTGAAGGCCTTCTTCATGTCTCGTAACATCCTAGCATCACGAAGTGACACCATAGCCACACTAACAGGCACACCATCTGTTCTGGGATGATGCGATGCACCAATCCCGTACATAACACCCTTGCCCTGGGATCCACACGTTTGGCATGTACTTCGGTCACTTCTTGAGGGGGATTCCCTCTTTACCATAAAAGGATCTAAAATGTCACGGGGTTGAGAAAAGGTAGGTACCTTTAGCCATGAGGTGTCTGGCTTCAGGTGATAGTCGTGCTCCGCCTCAGCTCCTTCAACCTTATGCCTCATTAGCGTCAATCCTACCATGATGATGTTAATTGGCCAATCCTGGTCCATTTCAACTATCCTACCAACAAAAGGTCACATTCTTTAAGTTTCCTTATGGTAGTGTTTAGTTTGTCATGTGCGAGGGGATCATACAAAGCGATCTAGTCCAGACCTTCCTTTAGTAGCTCATCCTTGGTTACACGCTCCATGGCCATGTTCTCACCAGCACCCATAGTCGAAGTCACTACATTGGCAAACGCCTTTTTTATATTCGGTGACTCCAATGCCCCCAAGCAGCAAGGCGAAGCCCGTGGCAGATTAGCTAGCATCTTTTAGCAATCGCAGCCATCAGATGTGGACATAACTCTTCGTCATACTGAATGTTCGTACACAGGAGTTTGCTTTCTTGGGAATCCACCCGTGTCTGTAGTTTTGTACCAAATTCATTAGAGTCGAGTGAAGATTTTATTTTTGTCGGACTCGAGATAGTTCATGGCTCATCAGTTGTCAGCAAGCTGCTTCTCAAGCATGGCACGTTCTTGGGCCATGGCGGTAAGAATATCTGTCTTTTCTTCATTTAAGGACTAGATGGTTTCCGCATCCATCCTAGATTTCGCTTCTTCTAGTGCAAGCTTCACCCTGGTCTGCTTTAGTTCCATGCTTCTTTCCTCAAGTTTTTTTTGGCATTTTCTTCCTCAATGGTTTTGGCTTGCTGAGCTTGTTCAAAGAACCTCTTTCTTAACCGATATACTAGTGTCATGTTGTGGGCAGCCACGACATTTACTTCGTCCATTAACACAACATCGGGTAGTATGTCTAGTCTTTGGGCGCGCCCATGACGAGTGATGTTATCCATGAAGCTTTGGCAGTCAAAATCCCCAAACATATCTGAGGAATTTTGCACACACCAGTTTGGGACGAATATGTCTACATCAAGAATATGGGTGGTGTCCTCAACAGAAGGGTGACCTTCTCTGCACTTAGTGCAACGATTACTGGACTAACGACGACAGTTTCAGAAGTACCGGGCTTTTATGCATCGAGGCTGCGTAAGAAAGAGTGCACAGTTAGTTTTCTAAATGGGACAACGAGTGTACACTTACATACATAAAGGTCGACTGGCGCGAAGTTACCTTTGGATAAGAGTCACTACTGGAGTATTAGATGGGGTGTCAGATGAACTCAGCTGAACATACTGATCTACTATGATGGAGGGTGAGGGAGCTTTTTCTTCCATTGTAGGAGGGGCAGTGGACGGTTCTCCAATATCAAGCCACGCTGATTTCTTTGCGGCTTCTGGGGTTTCTTTACGTCTCTTTGGTGACACACGCGAGCTTTCCTCCTCCTAGTCCTCATGTTCTCCCATAACAGTGTCTACAACTTCGGATATATCAAGTGAGTCCAAGTTCACACTCCCTCATTTTCCTGAGGATGAGATTGCCCTTCGCCTGGCATGCTGCAGAGGGGTAAGGACTAGGTATCTGCTGTGCTTGGGAGGAGCTGGATTCTTGCACCTCCGTGTCTATCGTATGCCCAGCTACGACAGTGCATACAAGCTATTCTCTAGGCGCCAATGTTCGCGGTTACAACGCCACGGTCTTGGGCTAACGGTCTCTTACCAACTGAAACAAATCCATTTCTGCAAAATAAATAAGTGTGATTCAAGTTAATATGAATGTCACACCCTACCATGGCAGAATGTGGGGTGCGACGTATGGATATCATCACAACAATAGCGTTTCTATAGAGTTAACTAAATGAAATAGAAATGTCATAAAAAGGTTACACAATGTCATGACAATATCTCAAATAATGTAGGCGTCTAGGTAAGTAGGTAACAGGCCTACCTCTTACCAAAGACATTCAAATAACACACATCAAACATATAGGTATCAAACAATTTACTAAATCAAAAGACAAAATAAAATCTAAGAGGAAAGGGATTCCTCCTAACACAATCCTAGCAGCCTCTATACTCTAGCCACTTCTAACATCATCTTGCACAACTACCTCACCTGAAAATAACACTAAAATCTGTCAACATAAAGTTGGTGAGAACATAGGTTTACGTTATCTAGAACATCATAAGAAACCTTGACATCCGCTGTAAATAAGTTGAAGAAAAACAATTTATAGTAATGGACCATAATGTGATAATCATGTTACATGCATCCACAACAAAACTTAAACCAAGTACCGATCACATCTACAATTCACAGAGCACACTATAACAATCAAGAAGTATCCCGTCACACACACAAGAACACACACCACACTATCCGGATCTTTCCCACACCACCTGTGGAAGATGAACTATATCCCCGTCGAGATATCTTGCCTCCGAAGAGACGATGCACAAGTACTCAGGACAGATCGTGCCCCACGAACCAAGAACTCAGGACGGATCGTGCCCCACGAACCAAGAACTCAGAACCAAGAACTCAGGACGGATCGTGCCCCACGCTCCACACACATCACAACTGGTCCCATAGACGCCCATACATCTATGTACCAATCCCAATCATAACACAATCAAGATTCACATATCAGAACACATATCAAAGCACATACAAGAACACATAAGCACGCAAGTCACACCATAGCACATTTATGTCCAGAATTTATGAAAATATAGTACCAAAAAATTTTAAGAACACCACAAGTGTCATCTCCATCTCATACTAGAAGAAAACATTTAAAAACTCAGTGAAAATTGGACTATGAACTCACTTGATAGCACATCAAGCTAGCACTCCTGCAAACCTATAAAATCATACACGACACCCTTAGCTCAGGTCTTAACACCCAAGTTAAGTAACAATCAAGGAGATGAATCTAATCCCCCAATCCCCACTATCTAGTTCTCCCACTACAAGCTATCCTATACGTAAAAATCCAGTTTTTTCTCGGTACGGTTTACTAGTCAATAAACGATCACATGAAGTGAACTTAACACCACACTTGGTTCCTACCCTACTGGAGTTATGTTTTTATATGATCTAAGAACTCCAAAAACAAATTTTACTTCCTACTTACACATTTAACCCTTCCGTTTAGTCTCTACGCCAAAAGCCGTTTTCACCAAAACTGATTTTCTGTACATGCTAAATGTTTGTCACCAAAATCCCGACCTAAACACCATAACTTTTATTGAAAACCTCCAGTACTTTCATATATATTATAAAGAGTTCCCAAATCAAAAATCTTTGGCTATCACATTTGTTTGGTTAGATTTTGACTCAAATTCCCGAAATCCAAATTTATTCCTGAATAGTGCATTGTTTTTGTAAAAATTGTTTGACGACTTTCCCCAACTCCATTTTCGACCAACCTTACATTTTTGAATATTAGACTCTCTGAAATTAATTTAAAAAAAAGAAACTCGATCAAAGGTGCTACCTACTTCCCAAAACTGTCAACACAAGACACCTGTAAAAATCAGACTGTTTTACGCATTTATACACCAACCCTCTAAACATCATTAATTATCCCTAAATTCTTAACACAAACCCTAACATCATTGATTGATCTTAATTACTATATTTTCCAGAAAATTAATAAAAATCTAATCATCTCAATGATGTTTAATTAACATTACAATTAAAATTAATTAATTAAAACAAGAATTTAAATCAAGATTATACCTTTAATTGATCAAAACCAAGATTTTTGGAAGAACCCTAATTTTCTTATAAAATTCCGGTCGTCCCCTTTTTTTGATGTAAAGAAAAACTGATTTTTTTTAGTAGTTATTGTATTTATAGTGGAAACAAATACTTTTCCTAATTTAATACAAATGGGCTTTGGGCCCTTTTTTCCTCTTTTTTTAATGCCGACTAAACAACTCTTTTAACATAAATAATTTAATTTTTTTTCTTTTTTTTAAATTTCGTTTTTTTATTATATTATTCCTTATTTATATTTATTTTTTATTTCTTTATTAATCCCTTAATTAATTTATTTACACCTAAACCTTTTAACTAATCAATTTTACGTAATTACCATAAAATACGTAAAATATACAGTTTTATGAAAATTCTTAAAATTATGAAATAAACTTTATAACTAAGTCCTAAATGACTTAAACCATCCCATAAATTATTCCCGTGACTAAATACCTCATCCGAGACCTCTAAACGCTAAACCCTAAATCGTAAAAATACGATTTACTATAATACTTATACATACACATAAAATCCTAAAATAGCACCGCATTCTATCATAGTTACATCTAAGTGAACAAATGAGCATGAACTAACCCCGTCATAACATTATATAATGCACCACACAATACACGAACGATGACTAACATCCAATCTAAGGCTCAAATATAAACAGAATGCTCGTAAACGCATACTAAGCACATAATCAAAGTCAAACAGTCAAAAGTGACAAATCCAAAATCTAGGGTTGTCACTTCACTCCCTCCTAATAGAAATCTCATCTCGAGATTTACTCCCAAACTCAAACTTATTCTCAGCAAACAAACGAGGATACATATCCTTAATAAAACGTTCACGTTCAAACGTGTAATCTCAACCAACAACACATGAGCCATAACCGTCCGCGAGGAAACTTATTAAAACCATAAAGTTATGTAAAAAACCTAACTAAATCTCGCAACTCATCAAACAAGAACTGTCTTGAAACCAAGTTAGGAGTCATCACATAACTCGACGGGTTTAAAACTGTCACCCCAATTTCAGTCTTACTCATAAATACCATAAATCAAAACTCATCAAAATATAACCATGTGCTCTAAGGTCTAAATAAATATTAAATTCTATCCCAACTTATCTCCATGTTAACCCTCCAACTGCTCATTACCCAAAATACCCAAAACACGAGTTTAAACCATGTTGTTTGAAAATTAACCTTGAACTCGACACTTGTACAATTAGTTAGACTTAGCTACTGACCTCCATTTGCTAAACATTCTAAATATTTGAAAAGACGTTCCGAGTACATAATTTTAATCTTTTGAATCACCCAAAAAGCTTTAAAACGAACAAGTTATGACCAAAACGATTTTTACCTAAAACCTGCCTAGGCATTAGCGACAGTTTCTGACAGTTTAGCGACAAAATTTGACAGTTTAGCGACAGTTTCTGCCTACTCCGATTTATACCCAAAAAAACGATTTTAAACCCTAAAACACCTTATAAATTACCAAATTCGAGCCCTAATTTATTTTAATTCTAGAAAATTAAAACTCTCACCCATCATATGATTAAATACGTGATTTTAACATATTTAATTTAATAAGAACAAAAATTCCAACTAAAAAACAATAACTTTAGGTGATCAAAACGAAAATATTTTAAAATAAACAAGCTATGCTTATATGTTAAAAAAATTTATATTCCACCTTATTTCAAACACGTATTCGACACTTTACCCTCATTTTATCGACTACCAACAACTATTTTTATTTTACTATTTGTAAGTTTTTTTTTACCATGTAAGACTCAAAACAAAAGATATCGTTATTCCAAAATAAATCTCCACCCTCTCAATAGCTTCTACACCAAAAGTACCGTACAAACAAACACGTGAAATGAGGACTCGATAAATGCGCTACTACAGAAGTTGAACATCCCAAAGAGAAAAGAGCTAGAAAACCATCCTAAGAATACAACCGATAAGTAGAAGGGATATATACATATATAGGCATACGCGTACATACACTCAAGTCCATCCAACTTATACTATACAAGCATATATTAACCCTCTTTCATGCAACCATACTTAGAAATCCATTGATGTCGTGGTACTTGTATAACTATTTTGGCCACCATACTTATACCAGTCCCCTTTCACTAATGCACTCCCTCCTATGATGACACTTAGAAGAATTAATACTACACATAACACATCAGTCTACCAACTCAAATAATCACATAGATCCTACAACTCATATAAGCACATAATCCACAACATACCATAAGGTCCAAAATCACATGTATTAAAATAACATAGCCAATGCATGAAACAAATAAACTCGTAGTCCAGCTGAACCAGCGTAGACTAAATTCAAAATGTATAAAGAACATGAAAATATAATCAAACGAAATTCAACAATGACTAGCGTATACGACTATGGTTCAACCCGCACTAGTTAAAACTCGTAAAGAAAATAACATGTAGTTAAGTATGAACCATACTAGTTCATAACTTAACAAATATCGCAAAAATAACATCCAAAAACATCAACTATTATAAAATGCACACATACCCCTATGACGCCTATATGCAGGGACCCTTAAGCTATAGACTAGGCTACGCGAATAGGCAACCTAATT
Source organism: Glebionis coronaria (assembly GCA_025667525.1). NCBI lineage: Eukaryota > Viridiplantae > Streptophyta > Magnoliopsida > Asterales > Asteraceae > Glebionis > Glebionis coronaria. The sequence goes on from JANFOE010001005.1 coordinate 470,229, forward strand.
CTCTATAACCATTGTCTCTGATACCCTTCTGTCACACCCCATCATGGCGGAATATGGGGCGCGACGTATGGATATCATCCCAACAATATCGTATCTATAGAGTTAACTAAATGAAATAGAAATGTCATAAAAAGGTGACACAATGTCATGACAATATCTCAAATAATGTAGGCGTCTAGGTAAGTAGGTAATATGCCTACCTCTTACCAAAGACATTCAAATAACACACATTAAACATATAGGTATCAAACAATTTACTAAATCAAAAGAAAAAATAAAATCTAAGATGAAAGGGATTCCTCCTAATACAATCCTAGCAGCCTCTATACTCTAGCCACTTCTAACATCATCTTGCACAACTACCTCATGTGAAAATGACACTAAAATCTGTCAACATAAAGTTGGTGAGAAGATAGGTTTAAGTTATCTAGAACATCATAAGAAACCTTGACATCCGTTGTAAATAAGTTGAAGAAAAACAATTTATAGTAATGGACCATAATGTGATAATCATGTTACATGCATCCACAACAAAACTTAAACCAAGTACCGATCACATCTACAATTCACAAAGCACACTATAAGAATCAAGAAGTATCCCGTCACACACACAAGAACATGCACCACACTATCCGGATCTTTCCCACACCACCTGTGAAAGATGAACTATATCCCCGACGAGATATCTTGCCTCCGAAGAGACGATGCACAAGTACTCAGGACGGATCGTACCCTACGAACCAAGAACTCAGGACGGATCGTGCCCCACAAACCAAGAACTCAGAACCAAGAACTCAGGACAGATCCTTCCCCACGCTCCACACTCATCACAACTGGTCCCATAGACGCCCATACATCTATGTACCAATCCCAATCATAACACAATCAAGATTCACATATCGGAACACATATCAATCACATATGAGAACACATAAGCACGCAAGTCACACCGTAGCACATTTATGTCCAGACTTTATGAAAATATAGTACCAAAACATTTTAAGAACACCACAAGTGTCATCTCCATCCCATACTAGAAGAAAGCATTTAAAAACTTGGTGAAAATAGGACTATGAACTCACCTGATAGCACAGCAAGCTAGCACTCCTGCAAACCTATAAAATCATACACGACACCCTTAGCTCAGGTCTTAACACCCAAGTTAAGTAACAATCAAGGAGATGAATCTAATCCCCCAATCCCCACTATCTAGTTCTCCCACTACAAGCTATCCTATACGTAAAAATGTAGTTTTTTCCCGGTACGGTTTACTAGTCACTAAACGATCACATGGAGTAAACTTAACACCACACTTGGTTCCTACCCTACTGGAGTTATGTTTTTATATGATCTAAGAACTCCAAAAACCAATTTTATTTCCTACTTACACATTTAACCATTTCGTTTAGTCTCTACGCCAAAAGCCGTTTTCACCAAAACTGATTTTCTGTACATGCTAAATGTTGGTCACCAAAATCCCGACCTAAACACCATAACTTTTATTGAAAACCTCCAGTACTTTCATATATATTATAAAGACTTCCCAAATCAAAAATATTTGGCTATCTTATTCGTTTGGTTAGGTTTTGACTCAAATTCCCGAAATCCAAATTTATTCCTAAACAGCGCATTGTTTTTGTAAAAAATGGTTGACGACCTTCCCCAACTCCATTTTCGACCAACCTTACATTTTTGAAAAGTAGACTCCCTGAACTTAATTTAAAAAAAAAACTCGATCAAAGGTGCTACCTACTGCCCGGAACTGTCAACACAAGACAGTCCTAAAAATCAGACTGTCTTACGCCTTTATACACCAACCCTCTAAACATCATTAATTATCCCTAAATTCTTAACACAAACCCTAACATCATTGGTTGATCTTAATTACTATATTTTCCAGAAAATTAATAAAAATCTAATCTATTACAATTAAAATTAATTAATTAAAACAAGAATTTATATCAAGATTATGCCTTTAATTGATTAAAACCAAGATTTTTGGAAGAACCCTAATTTTCTTATAAAATTCCGGTCGTCCCCTTTTTTTGATGTAAAGAAAATATGACTTTTTTCTAGTAGTTATTGTATTTATAGTGGAAACAAATACTTTTCTTAATTTAATACAAATGGGATTTGGGCCCTTTTTTCCTCTTTTTTTAATGCGACTAAACAACTCTTTTACCATAAATAATTTATTTTTTTTCTTTTTTTAAATTTCATTTTTTATTATATTATTCCTTATTTATATTTATTTTTTATTTCTTTATTAATCCCTTAATTAATTTATTTACACCTAAACCTTTTAACTAATCAATTTTACGTAATTACCGTAAAATACGTAAAATATACAGTTTTATGAAAATTCTTAAAATATGAAATAAACTTTATACTAAGTCCTAAATGACTTAAAACCATCCCGTAAATTGTTTCCTTGACTAAATACCTCATCCGAGACCTCTAAACGCTAAACCCTAAATCGTAAAAATACGATTTACTATAATACTTATACATACACATAAAATCCTAAAATAGCACCGCATTCTATCATAGTTACATCCAAGTGAACAAATGAGCATGAACTAACCCCATCATAATATTATATAATGCACCACGCAATACACGAACGATGACTAACATCCAATCCAAGGCACAAATATAAACAAAATGCTCGTAAACACACACTAAGCACATAATCAAAGTCAAACAGTCAAAATGACAAATCCAAAATCTAGGGTTTTCATAACGAAGGATTGGAAGTACTTACAAGGTGAAAAAGAAACAAAGAAGGATGATCACTGACCATGGATATCAACATCATAGAGTTGCGGAACTTGGTCTTCACGCAATGTAGTGTTATGAATAAACCCGGTCATATATAAGAATGTTTCTGGGTATGCTCGTATGGGAATCCGATTGGTATTGATAACCTCGGCATCCCCTTCGTTATATGTGCTAGGGTCAGGACGCTCATCTCTTCTCATGGTTTCTTGGATCAAAAAGTCGAAGTCAAAGCAGAATATAACATCATCTATTCAAAAGAACTTGTTATCCAATTCTTAAACGAATCAAGTTTTTCTTTATAACACTGTAATCGACCAACTCGTTTGGAAAATGAGACCCATCCATTTTCCCATGCGGGGTTATATAAAGTATGGAAGAGGTTTACCGTTGTTTCTACGGCCATAATACAACAATTTATCTCGAAATTAGATATATTCGATACACCTACACAGTGCAGATGGGATATGTGAATGTGGTGGTAGGTCAGAATGTCTACAAGAAACTACAACAAAGGTATATGATTATTAGCAAACTCGAAATTTTTTGTATACACTCCTACTTTCCCAATAGGGAAGTTTCCTATATGGTATTGGGGTTCCGGTACCTCCAAATAAAGGTTCATTGAGATAAGTATTTAGACGTATAATCAAGTAGTTCTTGGTAGGATAAAAGAGAGGTGATCACATATGACTGCTTAACTATTGTCGTAACAAAGGAAAAAGTATAAATTCGCGGTGTTATTACCTTTTTTGGGGGCTTGTCGTAGTAGATCTGAAGCTTTCGTTAATGGCGGATGAGAGTTTTTTCACTGTGTAAAATATAGTGAAAAGGAGGCTGGTGGTATTTATACCTCTAGGCTTTACTATACACTTTGTTAGATGGACGCCACGTGTTGTCTACTTGCCCAATCAAATAGTGGAAGATGAATCGACCAGATGACGTATCACACACTTTTCACATTTTCCGAGTGAGTGGATAAAAGGAGGAAAGTAGGTACACATTTTGAGCGGGAAACTTTTAAAACTTCTTGGGTACGCTCCTTTCTTGTTACTAACTCAGTTTCAAGTGCGACTGGCTACCTTTTAGGTGAGACTAATCTCTTTTATAGTCTAGTAGAATGAGGGGTACATGATGACGTATAGCCCTATTCGGGCATGCGCCCGACCCAAGGGTACCACCCGTATCTAATCCATCACGTGTGGGCTAAACAGACAACGCCTAGGGCTCATGAGTCCTATTAGGCCATTTTCGCACACGACTTCATGAGAGCCCCACTCTGACTGCACACCGTGGAGTCAAACATAATCATAGTTCGATAAGGGCTATGATTATCCAAAGGCAAAGGTGTAAAACCTCTGATTTTACCCTATTGACTTTGTCAACTGTTGTACTAGTTATTTTTGAAATTTATGTAATTTCACTTTTATATGACTTATTAATTATCATATACCTTTTGTCATACTACCTTTCATATTTATTTTACATTTATATGAACTGTTAGTCATTTATTGACTACTCTGGCAACTGACTGGCCACTTGATTGAACAATAAATTCATCACCTCAGTACATATTTTGAGATAAACTGTAACCTTACTTAATTTATTTATTAAGTACTTGGATTATTTTTATATGTACATATTTACATATATTACCTAAAAGGAATAGATATCTAAACACTTTAAAACAATGTACATTATTTTACATTGTCATTTATTTACTTTATTTAAGTAAAATAATTATAGTGATGTATTTAATATACACTTTTACTAAATTACCTAAAAGCTTCAACAAAAATACCTACAACTCAACAAATACCTACAATAATATACAAGGACTATTATTATCATACAACACTTGGCAAAATTTACCAAAAACCCTTTCCTCATGTATATTCAGACGTGTATATGTATGCATGCCTACACTACCATCATTTGTTAGCTAGCTTGTAAGTACTCAAGTGTTTAATCCACTAAAACCCTATACTAACCATGCTTACTTACAGAAATACATGCATAACCATACTTTTCCTATACCAACCTCACTTTTAATTACACAACCACTTACACACACCATACCCTTTTACTATACTTAGTCACTTCTTGTCTCCCTTGGACCATTGCAAGAAAGGAAGGAAAGTCAATTCCTATTTTGAGCATGTGTGGGAATGAGTTGGCAAGTAAATCCAACAAAAATCTATGTGTATCTAAGTAAAGATACATAGTACCAAGTACTAAGATCCTCCTTTGATCTCCTCTTTCCTCTTAAGCCGAAACACACACTCAACACACAACACATTTCATTTGCAAACTCACATCATCTATCTCTCTCTCACAAGCTACGGCAAACACCACCATTCCACCATTTTTGAACTTCCAAGTTTATCTACTACTCCTATATTATGTCTCCTACTATCTAAAGGTTAATCCTAAGCTCATCCTACAAGAACCTTGATCCTTGAAGCAAGAAAAAGAGCCCTAGAAGCCCTAGTGAAGCCCACGGCTTGTTTAAGTTACCCTAGACCTCCATTGTTGAAAGCTTGTCACTTGTTCCTATTCATTCTCCTATCCCTCCTAAACCTATCTAAACAAGTAAGTCCAAGTTAAAACCTATCTTTCTAATACATTTACTTTCATACATGCTAATATATATGGTTATTCTTGGTAAAAGTTAATATTGAAACAAATAATGAAACCCTAAAAACCTAAGATAACCCACAACTTGATTTTTGATATGGCATAAAATGATGTAAAAACTTGTCAAGCATGAAGAACACATCACCATGATCTTGTTAAACTTGAAAAACCATGAAAACCTAAACATGCATGATTTTTAGACGTGAGATTTAAGCTCATAATTTTATTTAGGGAAATCTTGTAATGTTTAGATATAACTAGAAACATTAGATTTATGTTTTTAGGTGCCTTAAAATGTTAAGATCACTATTATGCCTTATAAGATTAGTTTTAAGCTCACTATAATAAGTTGCCTAAATAAATAATCATTTTCACTAAATAGATATTTTTATAAAACTTTTAGTGTCAAAATATAATTTTATAAAGTTTCATGTTGAAAGTATAGATCTATAAGAGTTTTGGATTAAAATAATAAATCTAAGAATTTTTGGATTTACATAATAGATCTACAAAATTTTAGATTAAATATAACAAGTACAAAACTTTCGGGTTGGATTTATAAATTTGTGAAGTAAAGGGATCTAAATAAACAAGTGTAAAAACTTATTTTCCAAAAATGTAAACTTTTGGATTACTTTTAAATATTGCCGAGAATTGAGGGTGTTGTTTTGAACATATCCGAAACTTAAAGGTGATAAAAAGGACTTAAAAGGAATTAATATAATGTTAGGGTAAGTTGTGTAAACCTTAGAAAACCTAGGGATCACTTTGGTCTTTTTCCGAGACTTAATATAAGCCGTAGGGACCAAATATGCCAAGATAGCAAACTTATTTATGCCCTAAGTAACCCTAGGGACTAATCATGCCTTTAGCCGAAACATAATCAAGCCCTAGGGGGCATTTGTGTAACTTGTATTAAACTTAAATATAAGCCGAAGGTTGGAGGATTAAAACTGCCAAGTTATGAAACTTTAATAAGCCCTAATATGAGCCGTATACTTTAGGGACTATTTTTCCCATTTAGTGAAACTTAAACAAGCCCTAGTTACACGTGTAACTAGGGAGGGACTAAAATTGTAATTACTTGAAAGATTTAGAAACCCTAGGGGTATAAAGTAATTTAACCGCGGGTAATTATTTAATTAAAAAGGACTAAAACGTATTTTATACAAAGTATTACGAACCCTAAAATTCTATATATTTATACCCGTTATTTTAAAACATAAAACCTAAATAAATGTAACAATTGTTATTTTTCCAAACTTATAATTTAATAATTATAAACACTACGTAAACATGGATTTTAAATAAAATGTTATACGTTTATAAAACCTTATTTATATACTAAATATAAATTAAAAACGATTAACTTATAAAATAAATATATTAATTATATTTATTTCCTATTACTTTAAATATATATAAAACTATCCTTTATAAATATTTAAAGTGCTTTATAAACAACGTAAGTACAAAATATTAATTAAATGGATTAATTAATCTAACCTTATTGTTTATTTTATACTCAAAATAAATACTATTAGAACTTGTACGACGATGAACAAAAATACAAGCATTGTAATAAAATGCTTAAAACCAGTTTAAGAGATTTATTCTGAAACTTTTATGCATTATATTATGCATTTACTAAGACCTTATAATTATTTAGGTCGTTGATTGTACGTGAGCATCCTTATCAGATTTATCTACTGACTTATTGCTGTACTACTGAGGTGAGTTCATGGCCCTACTTTATATATTGACAAACTTTTAAACCTTTTAATGGGGAAGAAAACATGCAACATATTTTATTTTATGGACATGGATTGAACTGTGAAACTTTTGATTACATTGCCTATTGTAGATGAACCCGCATGACCCGTGCATCTGAAACTGTTAGAATTATTGAATTACCTGAATGTTATAAATAGATCTATTTGGGATTGACCATCCCCATCTGGGTAAGTCATGCTCACTGTGCCTAGGCCAGGACAACAGATGTTTCACATGTCAGCACTTATTTTTGTTATAGGTGCCTTTTTATAAGGCGAAGGGTCCTTATTTGTTAAGGACTTAACTGTCAAGTTTCAGTTTCGGGCAATATGGAAATGTAATTACTTTTAAAGTGTTGATGCTTTGTGCATTACTACTTCAGTGAATATTTAATGTCCAAACTTATTTTAATTAAACCTGTGAATTCACCAACTTTATGTTGACTCTCTAAGCATGTTTTCTCAGGAAAATGAAGCAGGTATTGGTGTGCATGGAGTCAAGCATCATGATAGGCTGCATTTATAGAGCTCATCTGGGGTTTTATAAACTGGGAATAATTCAAACTATCGAACAATGTTAAAGACTATTTTAATACTATTTGCACTTTCAATCATGTAATAAATGTAAGGATAATCTTTTATCTGTTCCTCTATATTCTGTCTGCTGTTGATCCACCTACGTGACACCCAAATATTATTTCCGCTGCGTTTGACTTAATTTGGGGGTGTCACAGAATGGTATCAGAGAGATAGTTATAGAGAATCAGAAAAAAATTAAAAAAAATATAAAAATAATTTTTTTATATAATCTGAACTATAACTGCTTTAAAAATCTTTTGGGATTTTCGGGACAAGAATAGTTAAGCATATAGACTGTAGAGCATACATCGATTGTGTGATTGCCTGTGCATTGATTATTAACATCCGGTTGATTAATCTTATAAGTATTAGCGTAACCTTTAGCATGGCGAGTGTTAAACGGCACTATTATATAATTTTAAATTATATTTCCCAAAACTTTTAACTTGAGTAAGTTTATACTTATATCAATTAAAACTATATTACTTTCAGATTTATCATGACATCACCTGCCGATACACCTGCTGCCGTATCTCCGACGACCGTCTTATGTGGATGGTTATCTGCTAGTGACTCTGGCGATAGTCACGCCTCTGTCGACGCCGCATCCATCGAGGCACTTATTTCTACTCCACCTATTTCCCCCGCTGGGGAAGAGGTCCAGCCTCCTGCTGCTATACCACCTGTATCACTTGTGACTGCACTACGGGAGCATGCACCCGAGTCTCTACCACCTCGTAAGAGGAGGTACGAGGCACCTCTCGATTCTACTTATGAGATCGGTGAGGGTTCCCGGGCCAGACATGCTGACCCTGTTCAGGCCCAGATCACGGCACTGGTCGCACGCCAGGCCCAAGATGTAGCAGACATTCTTGCTCTGCTATCGGCCGGACAGACTGAGCGCGCTGTTCTACAGCAGCGCCAGGACCTTCTATCATGGACTATGAGTACGGAGGCGCACGCTGCCCGAGGGGCATGGTCAACTACTTACCATTCTCTCCAGTGGTTGCTGGATGAGAATGAGTTCCTTCGTGAGCAGATCTACCTGCTCTAGAGCCAGCAGACGGATATTCATGCTGCCTTCTTGACTATGGAGGAGACTCTTGCTATATTCTTTGACCTCCAAGAGGTCCGTCATCAGGGGTTGACGTTAGAGACCGCTCATCTCCGGGGAGTTCAGCAGACTCTCAGAGACCAGTTCCTTGAGACACTCCGACAGCTCAAGGAGACTAGGACTTCCATGACCGCGATGCAGGTTGCCATGCAGGCACCGACTGTCTCATCTCCGCCCGTGGCACCAGCCGTATCCGAGGAGTCAGTTAGGCACTAGTAGATTAGATGTACTAGATCTTTTGTACATCATGATAAGCTATTAGGGTTGCATCCCGGTTATCATGATATAGGATCTCTTTTATTTGTATTTTTCTTTAGTTAATTGTATCTTTGTACTGTACTATTTAGATTAGGGATTCATAGATGATGTACTTCAGATTTCATGTACCACCATCCCAGACAGGCGGGCTGTGCTCTGTCTTGGATCAGGTTGTGTATTTTGTATTGTATTCCTATTCTAGACTTATGGCATGTACTCATTAGCTTTTGTTATATCTTGTACTGTATTATATTATGAACTTTAAACAGGTTATCCAATTTGTTGCAAAGTCTATGCATGAAATTTCTTCTCGTGTAATTATATAAAACTGTGCTAATACATTGAACTAATGATTTCATTTTTGTGTATAATTATAGAAAAATGGTAATCACTAGAACGAACCCCAATAATGCCGAGACTACCCAAAACGTCAGCGCTGCCCAACTAAGGGAAACGATTGATCAAGGCATCGCATCTGCGATGGCTGCCAGCAGAAACGTAGACGATAGTCAAAAGTACAACAACCGCCAGAATAATCAGACCACCAGGGGTTGCTCTTACCCCGACTTCTTGAAATGTAAGCCTTCCTACTACAAGGGCAAAGAAGGAGTGGTGAATTGATGCAGTGGTTTGAGAGGTTGGAAACGGTCTTTCGCATCAACGACTGTGCAGAAGAGAACAAAGTAAAGTTTTCCACCTACACCCTACTTGAGAGTGCTCTTACTTGGTGGAACTCCGTTGTTGCTACTCTTGGACACGATGCTGCCTATGCTCTCAACTGGACCGAGTTGAAGGAGAGAATGACAGAGAAATACTGTCCAAGGGGAGAAATGAAGAAACTGTAGATTGAATTGTGGGATCTCAGATGCAGGAACAATGACATCACTGCATACAACCAAAGGTTCCAAGAGTTGACCCTAATGTGCACCAGAATGTTTGTGGAGGAGGAAGATAAGATTGAGAAGTATGTGGGTGGACTCCCAGACGCCATTCACGACAGTGTGCTCGCATCTCGACCTACTACCGTCAAGAGTGCCATTGAGTTCGCTACTGAGTTGATAAACAAAAGAGTCCGTACCATATCCGAGAGGCATACTGACAACAAGCGAAAGGCAGAAGAGTATTTCCGCAGTCAGCACCAGCAACATCCTAAGAAGCAGAATGTTGGGCAAGTTTATAGTTCTACCTCTGCAGGAGCTAACTCGTACGTGGGCGCCAAACCTTTGTGCTCAAAGTGTAACTATCATCATACTGTTGATAGCCCATGCCAGACCTGCTACAGATGTGGACACGTAGGTCATTTTGCTAAAACCTGTCGAGTTAATGCTGTCACTCAGGCCCGACCCACTCAAAACACTGGGAACTACAACAACAGGGGTGGATACAATGACCGTGGGAACGGGAATGGACAGCAGGGGAACCACAACGCTACTGGAGGAAACAACAATGGACCCAAGAAGGGAGTTGTGTGCTATGAGTGTGGAGCACCAGGACACGTGAGACCAAGTTGCCCTAAGCGGGCCAACCAGAACAAGAATAGTGAAGGAGCTTCATCCAGAGTGTACGTGGTCGGCAATGCAAAAGCCAACCTCGATTCAAATGTCGTTACTGGTACGTTTCTATTGAACAATCGTTATGCGTCTGTTTTGTTTGATACTGGAGCAGACCGAAGTTTTATATCCACTGAATTTAGCCAAGTACTAGAAGTTATTCCTACCGGCTGAGATCACCATTACTCCGTAGAATTAGCTGACGGTAAAACTGTAGATGCTGACACTATCATTAGAGGTTGTACCTTAAATCTTTCCAAACATCCGTTCAACATTGACCTTATCCCCGTAAACCTTGGTAGTTTTGATGTTATTATTGGCATGGACTGGTTAGCGAGATACCACACAGTCATTGTTTGTGACGAAAATCTAGTCCGTATTCCGTGGGGAAACGAAACCCTAATCATTCAAGGCGACGGTAACACCGACCTCGCTGACACTAGACTTAGTGTTATCTCTTGTACAAAAGTTCAGAAGTATTTGTTGAGAGGATGTCCTATCTTCTTGGCCCATATTTCTCAAACAGATGAAGAAGACAAGCCTGAGAAGAAGCAAATCAAGGACGTACCCATCGTCCGAGATTTTCCAGAAGTCTTTCCTGATGAGTTGCCAGGCTTACCACCGACCCGACAAGTGGAATTTCAAATTGATTTGGTTCCCGGAGCGGCACCTGTAGCTAAAGCTCCATACCGGTTGGCACCATCAGAGATGAAAGAACTAGCTGAACAACTTCAAGAACTATCTAACAAAGGATTCATTCGACCCATTTCCTCACCATGGGGAGCTCCTGTGTTATTTGTCAAAAAGAAAGATGGTTCTTTTCGAATGTGCATCGATTACAGAGAGCTGAATCAGTAAACTGTGAAGAATCTTTATCCGCTTCCTCCCATTGACGACCTATTTGACCAACTGCAAGGGTCAAGTGTGTATTCCAAGATGGACTTGAGATCTGGATACCATCAGCTACGAGTCAGGGAGGAAGATATTCCAAAAACAACCTTTAGAACCCGTTACGGTCATTACGAATTCCAGGTTATGCCATTTGGCTTGACCAATGCACCAGCTATCTTCATGGACCTTATGAACCATGTGTGCAAACCCTACCTGGATAAATTCGTGATAGTCTTCATTGACGACATACTCATTTATTCCAAGAACGAACAAGAACACGGAGAACATCTTGCACAAGTACTAAAGGTACCCAAGGAGGAGCAGCTCTATGCTAAGTTCTCCAAATGTGAATTTTGGATTCCTAGATTGCAATTCCTTGGTCATGTCATCGACTGTGACGGTATTCACGTGGATCCAACAAAGGTCGAATCTGTCAAGGATTGGGTATCTTCTAAATCACCGACGGAGATCCACCAATTTCTAGGCCTTGCCGGGTACTACCGCAGATTCATTGAAGATTTTTCCAAAATAGCCAAACCGATGACCAAACTCACACAGAAAGGAATAAAGTTCGATTAGGGATAGAAGGAAGAATCAGCTTTCCAACTGATCAAGTAGAATTTATGCAGTGCACCCATATTGGCCTTGCCTGAAGGCAACGGCGATTTCGTTGTATACTGTGATGCCTCACACAAGGGCTTAGGTGCAGTATTGATGCAGAGGATGAAGGTGATTGCCTACGCTTCAAGACAATTGAAGAAGCATGAGAAGAATTACACCACTCACGATCTAGAACTTGGATCCGTAGTTTTTGCTCTCAAAATCTAGAGACATTACCTATACGGAACAAAGTGCACAGTGCATACTGACCATAAAAGTTTGCAACACATATTGGATCAGAAGGAGTTGAACATGAGACAACGCTGTTGGATTGAGTTGCTGAGTGACTACGACTGCGAGATCAAATAACACTCGGGTAAAGCAAACGTGGTTGCTGATGATTTAAGTCGTAAGGAAACGGACCCTCCTATGAGAGTTCGGGCATTAGTTATGACAATCAGTTTGGATCTACCCAAACAGATTTTGGAAGCTCAGACTCAAGCCCAATTGCCTGAAAACCTCGTGAAGGAAGATGTCGGGGGAATGCTCAAAACCGATCTTAGCAAGGAGAAGTTAGAACCCAGAGCAGACGGAACCCTATGCCTTCACGGACTAAGTTGGTTACCTTGCTATGGGGATTTGAGGAACGTGATCATGCACGAAACTCATAAATCTAAAATTCTATACATCCTGGATCTGAAAAGATGTATCAGGACATGAAGAAGTTATATTTGTAAAACCCACATGCTTTTACCATGAATAGTACCCTTAGGATCGTACGTACTAGATTAAAACTTTCCTATTATAGCATGATTACGATTACGTGTTAGGATTTTACGTATTACGTACGTGTTAGAACACGATAAGTATTTGCTACGTACGATCATGTAATAATTATTTGACGATAATTAATCAACATGCGATCATGAAATCATGAACGTAATTAAAACACGAACTATTATTAATTACGTATATATATTTATTATGAGCGTAATTAAATATATTAGATAACGGTATTTACGTAACGAGAACATTTAAAACACGAACACAAATAATCACAAACGTTTAACTTAACAACGAGACACGGAAAAAGGTACGGGTACCCCAAGTGAGGCCCCTACCCGCGGCAACAAGGACAAATGGGCCAAGCCCATTTGTCAAATTTACTAAAGGGGGTTAAAATCTTTTCACTACTCATTTTAATCTTTACAGAAGATTTTTAAGAAAACCTAAAAACCTCCTTTCCCTTTTCTCCTTTGTGCCGCCACCCTACAACCACCATAAAGAGTGGTTTGTGATCTTGGATCTTGGAATTTTGGTGATTGATCGTGCTAGTTCTTCATCCTTTTGATCCACGAATTCGGTAAATCCTTTTTAAATCTATTATTTTGATTTAATCTTTTTATAAATCAAGAACATGTTACGTTTTTACAACAACTTAATAATTAAACATGGATCTAACATGATTTGGTGTAAAATAAAATCAAAAGGGTGTTTTAAGGGGTGTTTGTTTTGGCCGCAGGCTGCACCGAACCCGAATGGGTCTCGGTTTTCCAAGCCGACCACCACCAAGACCATATGGTCTTGGTTGGTGCGTGTGGGTCCCACGGAAGCAGTAAAACATGGGGTACTCCGAGTTGGTTCGGGGTACGGTGTCGATTTCATGTCCGGTTCATTGTTTTTAGTTTGGATCCGGTTCATGGTGTATGTTTAGTTTTTTTTTTATGTTTATGATCCTATGTCAAAAATTAAATTAATAAAATGATATGATTAATTTAATAACATGACTTAGGTTATTTAATTATTAATGATCATGAAATTATTTTAACCTAAGTATTTTTATATTTAAGACTTATAATTAATTAATTATTTTAAAACCATGGATATAATTAATTAATTAACATGACTTAGGTTATATTATTAATATATAATAATACATATTTTAACCTAAGTATTTAGCTTATTTAATTAAAAGCATGTTATACTTTAATTAAATATATTAACCTATAGTTTAATTTAATTACATGAAATAATTATTAAACTATACATTATATCATATGACTTAGATATAATCATGAAAACACTTAGGCTTATATACTTAGCTTATTTAACCAGCTTATTTCTAATTATGGAAACTTTCTATTTTTAGAAACTTAATTAAATAAGGCAGCTAATCTATTTATGGAAACCTTCTATTTTTAGAAACTTATTTATTTCAGGCAGCTAATCTATTTATGGAAACTTATTTAATTAAGGCAGCTAATCTATTTATGGAAACTTTCTATTTTTAGAAACTTATCTATTTTAAGCAGTAAATTTATTTTTGGAAGCTTTCTATTTTTGGAAACTTTCTATTTATGGAAACTTTCTATTTTTGGTAACTTACTATTTTTGGAAACTTTCTATTTTTTGAAACTTTCTATTTTTGGAAACTTTCTATTTTTGGAAACTTTCTATTTTAGGAAACCTGCTATTTTTGGAAGTTACTTATTATTACACAGTAAGTATAATAATACATGAAGTACCAGAAATACTTAATCAGATTAAACAGAATATAAGATAAAACACAGTTTAGGGCTTTAAAACAGTAAAACATGGTAAGAACACATAAATTAAGCTAAGACATGACATAAAACCAGTTACGTATTTAGTAAGCAGATACTTATTCATGTATGTATTTATGTAGCACTAGTGATTCGGAAGTAGGATTCCTCTCAGTTCGTCTTCTTCGTTCACTGGACATAAGGTACGGATTCCCGTCCTTTCAGTATGGACATTCTTTCCTTATTAGGATTCCCCGTATGCAGCCAACTGTTTTCCCGTAGTATAAGTTACGTGTTTGATTGCTTATGTTTAATTAAGATTACATATAGCCATATACATGCATGACCAGTTTCACCTAGTTATGGAGGTACCATAACCATAACATTAGAGGCACTGATGTTATGACTTCACCACGGCGGAGTGATTGCTCGTGGCGCCCCTTCAGCTTTTGGCCATTTATTTATATTTATCATGTGGGGCGTATGGGTGTATCCTAGTTACATGTTTTTATTCAGGATTTCATGGTGAATGTGGTGTGTGCCTTACATCCTTCACAAGGAGCTGATCCCTCCTACCCAAAAACCAGTATATTAAATTAGAGGCAGCCCCTCTAATTTGCATGATGAGGTCACCCCTCCAAGTATTCATGCACGGTGGATTTTCATGACCTATATTGGCTAATGGTAAAATATGACAAAAAGTTTTATAAGATAAACATAAGACTTTCAAACTATTAAACCAGTTTATTTAAGACTTAACCTGGTTACTCGGGACTTAGTTTTCTTCCGCTGTTATTATGTTATATGCTTATCCTATTCATGCCTTATTGTACATCCGTGCACTGAGCGTATTTGCTCAGCCGTTTTCCTTTTCTATGTTCCCAAAACGGCAGGTACTCAGGGACGCTCGTAGACACTAAGAGTACGTGCATATGGACTGGAAGCTGTCTAGCCTTCTTTGCATTATGCATTTCTTTTCTTATGATACTTATGCTTTGGACATTGTTTAGTCCTTTCCTTTATTATACTATGTTTGTATGTGATGAGCTTTACTTTTGGACTACCGATGTTTGATTCCGGTATTTTCCTTTTATGGTCAAGTAATGTTTAGACATTTTTCCTTGTATGCTTTGATGACACGCCATAATTTCTGTGATATTTCCATTTCCAAAATGGGGTGTTACAATTATGGTATCAGAGACAAGACTTCGACCTGTAGGCTCTCAAATATGACCTGTGATTAGTGGGTAGTCACTACGGTCTTCCTAGAACTGACAATTGTTTTCATGCATTCATCATTTTTAAGCATACATATACATGAAATTGTTGCAGGGTTTTTGACTAAGTAATGGTTGGTACAGGACTGGCCCTATTTAGTCGCATGTGTTTTATCGAAACTTTTAGATTTGGGACCGACCCATAGGCGTCCCCTCGCTATGTCTTTTGTTTTGGGTGAACTGACCAGAGGCGTTCACTCTCGAGCATACAAAAGTTTTCATAAAACTGCATCATGCATTCATACACAAAATTTTCTTGCATAAAATTTTTCTCGTGAAATTTTAGTATAAATTTTTTTCATGTATATATATTTTTATGTTTTGATCTGTTTAATCATATGTTTTATGTTATACTGTCAGATGGTTCTCACACGCGAACAGGAGCAGCTCAATGCTGCAATTCAGGCTGCCATGCAAGCCTTGCTTCCTCAACTGAGGAATGACATCAGGGCTGAAGTTCAAGCTGCCAACAATCAGCAGCACAATCAACCTCCTCCTCCTCCTCCTCTAGTGACATTAGCAGTATGGCTGGAGAGATTCAAAAAGCTCCGCCCTCGAGCTTTTGAGAAGACAGATAGCCCCAGCGATGCTGAAAGCCGGTTGGCACACATCGAGAAGATTTTCAACGCTATGGGCTGTGACCCCGCATACAAGGCGAGGTTGGCATGCTATCGGTTCGAAGGCGATGTACTCAACTAGTGGTTAGCATTGATGCAATCTGAAGGTGGTGATGAGTGGGTTGTTGGTTTGACTTGGGCTCAGTTCAAGGACAGGGTAATGGAGCAGTTCTTTCCCAAGGCTGAGCAGGACAAGCTCAAGAGAGAGTACCATGGGATCCGACAGAGAGCTAGGGAGAATAGCAACGAGTTTATGCAACACTTTCTTCGCTTAGCTGGTTTCCTTGGTGCGGCAGCAGGTACTCCTAAAGAGCAGGCACATCACTTTAGATGGGCTCTTCGCACATCGGTCGTAAACAATCTGGTGTGTGCTACGTTTAACACTGTAGCACAAGTGGCCGATGCAGCACGGAAACTGGAGATGCTGCAGGAGAGAGATGAGTTCGGGGAAGCTGAAAGACCCGACAAGAGGTAAACATTCGTATTCAAGCGGTGACCAATCCGTATACTTTCCATATGTCAATTATTCATCTCTTAAATGTATCTTCCAGGCAGAAAACTGGGGACCGGTCTCAGCCGGCTACTCAGCAGCAGCCTCATCAGCCCAAGGGAAACGGTCAGACTAACGACCGTTCTGCTACGGATAGGCGTGGCGGTAATGACAATTACCGTAACAACGCTGGGCATTCCAACAGCAGCAGGTCCTAATACTTACGAAATTTCCTTATATTTTCATGTCATAACTCATATTCTGACACTTTAGCAAAATTCTACCAGGAACCATGGAAACGGTAGGGACCAGAACCAGAGAGGTTCGCAGCCTAGCCGTCCAGCTATCACTGGTATTCAATCTTATGATTATCCGCTTTGTCTTTTGTACCCGATTACCATGTCTTATGTAAAATGTTTTATCAGGTTCTCAGCTAGCCAGAGCACCTGCTGGAGGATACACTCATCCTCTCTGCTCTACTTGCCACCGTAGGCACCCAGGACCATGTCGCCGTAATACTGATGCGTGCTTCAAGTGTGGTCTCCCTGACCATATTATGAAGGATTGCCGTAAGGGCGAGATGGAGGGTACATCGGGACATGCTGATACCAAGCCGCCTCCTACTACCGGGCGTGTCTACACGACATCTCGAGACCAGACCAACAAGTCTACAGGTACCATCACTGGAATCTTGTATATGTATGGTCAAGCTGCATGTGTTCTTTTCGATACGGGTGCTACTCACTCGGTTATTTCTACTGCTTATGCTAAGAACATTAGGATGCCTCCCTTGCCACTAGAAAATAGGCTTACTATTTCCACGCCTTTGAGGGACTCTGTATTAATCACCCATGTATACAAGAGTCTTCCCCTAGAATTTGACGATAAGGTTCGACCTGTTGACGCACTTCCGCTGGACATGAATGACTTCGACATGATTTTGGGCATGGACTGGCTATCCAAGCATCATGCTACAATAGACTGCCATTCATATCGAGTTATCTTCCGTGATGTTAATGCACCAGAGTACATTCATAATGGGTTCATACCCGGACGGTCTGTACAAATTATATCTACCCTACAAGTGCGTGCACTACTGTCACATGGCTGCGAGGGTTATCTAGCTACGGTACACGACATGGATGCTGAATCTCCATCGATTCAGGATCAACCTATAGTGTCGGAATTCCAAGATGTGTTTCCAGCAGAACTTTCGGGCATACCACCTGCACGAGAAGTGGAATTTAGTATCGAGCTGGTTCCAGGAGCTGAACCAATCTCCAAGGCTCCTTATCACATGGCTCCCATAGAGCTGAAGGAGCTGAAGGATCAACTGCAAGAACTTCTTGAACGAGGTTTCATTTGACCGAGCGCATCTCCATGGGGCGCACCGGTCTTGTTTGTTAAGAAGAAGGACGGCAGTATGCGTCTTTGCATAGACTATCGTGAGCTCAACAAGATTACCATTCGGAATAGGTATCCACTGCCACGCATCGACGATCTGTTTGACCAACTCCAAGGGGCAAAACACTTCTCCAAGATTGATCTTAGGTCAGGCTATCATCAGCTACGGGTCAAGAGGCAGGACATCGCTAAGACTGCTTTTCGTACCCGCTATGGCCACTACGAGTTTGTGGTTATGCCATTTGGCCTGACAAATGCTCCAGCAGTGTTCATGGATTTGATGAACATAATCTTCCATGAATTTCTGGACAAGTTCGTCATTGTCTTCATCGATGACATTCTAATTTTCTCAAAGTCCAAGAAGGAACACGAAGACCATCTTCGTACAGTGCTACAGATTCTTCACCAGAAGCAGCTGTATGCTAAATTCTCCAAGTGTGAGTTCTGGTTGGACAAGGTGGCATTCTTAGGTCACATTGTATCAGCAGAAGGAATCACTATGGATCCAACGAAGGTTGAGGCCATTACTAAGTGGCCAAGGCCGACATCAGCGACGGAAGTCCGCAGTTTCTTAGGCTTAGCTGACTATTACCGTAGGTTCGTGGAGAACTTTTCCCGCCTAGCACTACCATTGACCAAACTGATGCGGAAAGGGGAGAAATTCGTCTGGACTGAAGATCGAGAGAAGAGCTTTGAAGACATGAAGCAGAAGCTAGTATCTGCACCTATTCTTACTCTACCATCTAGTACGGGTGGATTTCAAATCTACAGCGATGCATCGGGGAAGGGACTTGGCTGTGTTCCCATGCAACATGGGAAAGTGATCGCGTACGCTTCACGGCAGCTTAAGCCTTATGAAGAGAATTACTCCACGCACGACCTAGAACTTGCTGCAGTCGTGTTTGCATTAAAGATATGGAGGCACTACTTATATGGAGAATCATGTGACATTTTCACGGACCACAAGAGCTTGAAGTATATCTTCACTCAACGTGAATTGAACATGAGGCAGAGGAGATGGTTAGAGCTGTTGAAGGATTATGACATTAATCTACAGTATCATCCCAGAAAGGCAAATGTAGTAGCAGATTCTCTTAGCAGGAAGTCCGAAATGAGCGACTAGACATTGAGATCATGGTACGTGGACAACACGGTTACTGGGCTAATCTTAGAGTAGAACCCGAGTTACTATCTAAGATCAAGGAAGCTCAGAAGGATGACGGAGAAATGTGGGCGATAGTACAGAATTTGGAGAAGCAGACATAATTTAGAGTTGATGCAGATGGCATCGTATGGCAGGGCATGAGACTTTGTGTTCCTGATGACCAAGAACTCCGGGAAGCCTTGTTAGCTGAAGCTCATAGCTCCCCATTCTCGATACATCCTGGTTCGACTAAGATGTACCATGACATCAAGCAGTACTTTTGGTGGAGTGGTATGAAACAGGATGTGGCCACTTACGTCTCCAAATGTCTTACCTACCAGCAGGTTAAGATCGAGCATCAACGATCTGGCGGTCTCCTTCAACCGTTAGACATTCCAGAGTGGAAGTGGGACAAAATCACCATGGATTTTGTTACTGGTCTTCCGCCTACCAAGAGGAAGCACGATGCAATTTGGGTTATCGTTGATCGACTTACCAAATCAGCTCATTTCTTACCGATCCGCAAGGAAGATCTGGTAAGTAAACTCACAGATATGTACAGACGAGAGATCATGAGACTCCACGGTGCACAATCCAGCATCGTCTCAGACAGAGATCCTCGATTCACTTCGCGCTTTTGGAAAAGTCTGCAGAAAGCTTGGGGTACACAACTTAAGCTTAGCACGGCTTTTCATCCTCAAACGGACGGACAGTCGGAGCGAACCATTCAGACATTGGAAGATATGTTGAGATCATGTGCGTTGGAATGGACGGATGATTGGGACGAATACATCTGTTTGGTGGAGTTTGCATACAACAACAGTTGGCACGCAAGCATCAAGTGTGCTCCTTTTGAGATGTTGTATGGAAGAAAGTGTCGCGCCCCAATCTGCTGGGATCAGGTTGGCGAGCGAACACTCGAAGGACCGGAAATCATAGAGATGACCAATGAGAAGATCGCAGTAGCTAAGCAGAAAATTCAGGAGGCACGGTCACGTCAGAAGAGTTACGCCGATAAGCATCGTAGGGATATACACTTTAGTGTAGGAGATCACGTCTTCCTTAAGGTTTCGCCGACACGTGGTGTTAGACGCTTCGGGATTAAAGGGAAGCTCAGTCCTCGTTTTATCAGACCGTTTGATATCATTGAACGAGTCGGTGAAGTATCTTACCGATTGGCGTTACCTTCGCAGCTTTCGCATGTGCACAATGTGTTTCATGTGTCCTTACTCAGAGGGTACCAGTGTCATCCCCTTCACATGGTTCAGTATCCACTGGAACAGATACGTGAAGATCTCACTTTTATAGAAGAACCCGAACGAGTTCTTGACAGACAAGAACGAGTCATGAGAAAGAAGACGATTCCATTCGTCAAAATTCTATGGAGGGATCATACCGAGCGGGAAGCCACTTGGGAAACGGAGGAGTCTATCCGGGCTTCTTACCCTCATTTCATATTTTGAATTCGGGTATGTTCTTCTTTTCCAGTTTACTTTATCTATAATTCGGGGACGAATTATTCTTTTTAGGGGGGAAGAGTTGTAAAACCCGCATGCTTTTACCATGAATAGTACCCTTAGGATCGTACGTACTAGATTAAAACTTTCCTATTATAGCATGATTACGATTACGTGTTAGGATTTTACGTATTACGTACGTGTTAGAACACGATAAGTATTTGCTACGTACGATCATGTAATAATTATTTGACGATAATTAATCACGAACATGCGATCATGAAATCATGAACGTAATTAAAACACGAACTATTATTAATTACGTATGTATATTTATTACGAGCGTAATTAAATATATTAGATAACGGTATTTACGTAACGAGAACATTTAAAACACGAACACAAATAATCACAAACGTTTAACTTAACAACGAGACACGGAAAAAGGTACGGGTACCGCAAGTGGGCCCCTACCCGCGGCAACAAGGACAAATGGGCCAAGCCCATTTGTCAAATTTACTAAAGGGGGTTAAAATATTTTCACTACTCATTTTAATCTTTACAGAAGATTTTTAAGAAAACCTAAAAAACTCCTTTCCCTTTCTCCTTTGTGCCGCCACCCTACAACCACCATAAGGAGTGGTTTGTGATCTTGGATCTTGGAATTTTGGTCATTGATCGTGTTTGTTCTTCATCCTTTTGATCCACGAATTCGGTAAATCCTTTTTAAATCTTTTCTTTTGATTTAATCTTTTTATAAACCAAGAACATGTTATGTTTTTACAAAAACTTAATAATTAAACATGGATCTAACATGATTTGGTGTAAAATAAAATCAAAAGGGTGTTTGTTTTGGCCGCAGGCTGCACCGAACCCGAATGGGTCTCGGTTTGCCAAGCCGACCACCACCAAGACCATATGGTCTTGGTTGGTGCGTGTGGGTCCCATGGCAGCAGTAAAACATGGGGTACCCCGAGTTGGTTCGGGGTACGGTGTCGATTTCATGTCCGGTTCATTGTTTTTAGTTTGGATCCGGTTCATGGTGTATGTTTAGTTTTTTTATGTTTATGATCTTATGTTAAAAATTAAATTAATAAAATGATATGATTAATTTAATAACATGACTTAGGTTATTTAATTATTAATGATCATGAAATTATTTTAACCTAAGTATTTTTATATTTAAGACTTATAATTAATTAATTATTTTAAAACCATGGATATAATTAATTAATTAACCTGACTTAGGTTATATTATTAACATATAATAATACATATTTTAACCTAAGTATTTAGCTTATTTAATTAAAAACATGTTATACTTTAATTAAATATATTAACCTATAGTTTAATTTAATTACATGAAATAATTATTAAACTATACATTATATCATATGACTTAGATATAACCATGAAAACACTTAGGCTTATATACTTAGCTTATTAACCAGCTTATTTCTAATTATGGAAACTTTCTATTTTTAGAAACTTAATTAAATAAGGCAGCTAATCTATTTATGGAAACCTTCTATTTTTAGAAACTTATTTATTTCAGGCAGCTAATCTATTTATGGAAACTTATTTAATTAAGGCAGCTAATCTATTTATGGAAACTTTCTATTTTTAGAAACTTATCTATTTTAAGCAGTAAATCTATTTTTAGAAACTTTCTATTTTTGGAAACTTTCTATTTTTGGAAACTTTCTATTTTTGGAAACTTTCTATTTTGGTAACTTTCTATTTTTGAAAACTTTTTATTTTTGGAAACTTTCTATTTTCGGAAACTTTCTATTTTTGGAAACTTTCTATTTTAGGAAACCTGCTATTTTGGGAAGTTACTTATTATTACTCAGTAAGTATAATAATACATGAAGTACCAGAAATACTTAATCAGATTAAACAGAATATAAGATAAAACACAGTTTAGGGCTTTAAAACAGTAAAACATGGTAAGAACACATAAAATAAGCTAAGACATGACATAAAACCAGTTACGTATTTAGTAAGCAGATACTTATTCATGTATGTATTTATGTAGCACTAGTGATTCGGAAGTAGGATTCCTCGCAGTTCGTCTTCTTCGTTCACTGGACATAAGGTACGGATTCCCGTCCTTTCAGTATGGACATTCTTTCCTTATTAGGATTCCCCGTATGCAGCCAACTGTTTTCCCGTAGTATAAGTTACGTGTTTGATTGCTTATGTTTAATTAAGATTACCTATAGCCATATACATGCATGACCAGTTTCACCTATTTATGGAGGTACCATAACCATAACATTAGAGGCACTGATGTTATGACTTCACCACGGCGGAGTGATTGCTCATGGCGTCCCTTAGCTTTTGGCCATTTATTTATATTTATCATGTGGGGCGTATGGGTGCATCCTAGTTACATGTTTTTATTCAGGATTTCATGGTGAATGTAGTGTGTGCCTTGCATCCTTCACAAGGAGCTGATCCCTCCTACCCAAAAACCAGTATATTAAATTAGAGGCAGCCCCTCTAATTTGCATGATGAAGTCACCCCTCTAAGTATTCATGCACGGTGGATTTTCATGACCTATATTGGCTAATGGTAAAATATGACAAACAGTTTTATAAGATAAACATAAGACTTTCAAACTATTAAACCAGTTTATTTAAGACTTAACCAGGTTACTCGGGACTTAGTTTTCTTTCGCTGTTATTATGTTATATGCTTATCCTATTCATGCGTTATTGTACATCCGTGCACTGAGCATATTTGCTCAGCCGTTTTCCTTTTCTATGTTCCCAAAACGGCAGGTACTCAGGGACGCTCGTAGACACTAAGAGTACGTGCATATGGACTGGAAGCTGTCTAGCCTTCTTTACATTATGCATTTCTTTTCTTATGATACTTATGCTTTGGACATTGTTTAGTCCTTTCCTTTATTATACTATGTTTGTGTGTGATGAGCTTTACTTTTGGACTACCGATGTTTGATTCCGGTATTTTCCTTTTATGGTCAAGTAATGTTTAGACATTTTTCCTTGTATGCTTTGATGACACGCCATAATTTCTGTGATATTTCCATTTCCAAAATGGGGTGTTACAATATTGGTGGCCGAATATGAATGCCAACATTGCCACCTACGTTCAGAAATGTTTGACCTGTGCTCGTGTCAAAACTGAACACCAGAGACCATCGGGTTTACGTGTACAACCCAAGATACCGAAATATAAGTGGGACAACATCACTATGGACTTTGTCACCAAACTCCCAAAGTAATCTCACGGTTACGAAACTATCTGCGTAATCGTCGATCGACTCACCAAGTCCGCTCATTTCCTGCCAATTAGGGAGAACGATTCCCTTGCAAAACTAGCAAAGACGTACCTGAAGGAGATTGTGACCAAACATGGAATACCAGTGTCGATAATCTGTGATCGATATGGTAGGTTCACATCAAACTTATGGAAGGCTTTCCAACGAGCCTTAGGTACCAATTTGGATAT
Organism: Glebionis coronaria; assembly: GCA_025667525.1. Lineage (NCBI taxonomy): Eukaryota > Viridiplantae > Streptophyta > Magnoliopsida > Asterales > Asteraceae > Glebionis > Glebionis coronaria. The sequence goes on from JANFOE010001005.1 coordinate 494,821, forward strand.
GAGCACTGCTTATCATCCGCATACTGATGGTCAAAGTGAACGAACCATCCAGACTCTAGAGGACATGCTACGAGCATGTGTGATTGATTTTGGAAATGGATGGGTTGACCACATTCCTTTAGTGGAATTCTCCTACACCAACAGTTATCATGCCACTATTAAGGCTGCCCCTTTTGAAGCACTGTACGGTCGCAAATGCCGTTCGCCTGTGTGCTGGGCAGAAGTAGGTGAATTTCAGCTCACTGGACCAGAATTAATCCAGGAGACTACAGACAAGATCGTCCTCATCAAGCAGAGAATTCAAGCTGCTCGTGATCGACAAAAGAGCTACGCGGACCTGAAACGCAAACCGATGCAATTTGAAGTAGGTGACCGTGTTATGCTGAAAGTATCACCTTGGAAGGGTGTTGTACGTTTTGGCAAACGTGGAAAACTGAATCCACGTTATGTTGGCCCTTTCAAAGTAATAGCCAGGATCGGAGAAGTAGCTTATCGTTTAGAGTTGCCCCAACAACTGAGCCGGGTTCACTCTACCATTCATGTGTCTAACCTGAAGAAGTGCTATGCTGAAGAACCACTGGCTATGCCATTGGAGGGAGTTCAGTTTGACGACAAACTCCAGTTCGTAGAAGAACCAGTGGAAATCATGGAGAGGACAGATAAGAAATTGAAACGTAGTCGCATCCCGTTGGTCAAAGTACGTTGGAACTCTAGGAGAGGTCCCGAGTTCACTTGGGAACGAGAAGACTCGTTCCAGACCAAGTACCCACACTTGTTCACCTGACCAATAGCTTCATCTTAAGCTTTGAGGACAAAGCTAAAATAACGGGATGGTGCTGTAACACATCTGATTTTACCCTATTGACTTTGTCAACTGTTGTACTAGTTATTTTTGAAATTTATGTAATTTCACTTTTATATGACTTATTAATTATCATACACCTTTTGTCATACTACCTTTCATATTTATTTTACATTTATATGAACTCTTAGTCATTTATTGACTACTCTGGCAACTGACTGGCCACTTGATTGAATAATAAACTCATCACCTCAGTACATATTTTGAGATAAACTGTAACCTTACTTAATTTATTTATTAAGTACTTGGATTATTTTTATATGTACATATTTACATATATTACCTAAAAGGAATAAATTCCTAAACACTTTAAAACAATGTACATTATTTTACATTATCATTTATTTACTTTATTTAAGTAAAATAATTATAGTGATGTATTTAATATACACTTTCACTAAATTACCTAAAAGCTTCAACAAAAATACCTACAACTCAACAAATACCTACAATAATATACAAGGACTATTATTATCATACAACACTTGGCAAAATTTACCAAAAACCCTTTCCCCATGCATATTCAGACGTGTATATGTATGCATGCCTACACTACCATCATTTGTTAGTTAGCTTGTAAGTACTCAAGTGTTTATTCCACTAAAACCCTATACTAACCATGCTTACTGTCACACCCACCATGGCGGAACATGGGGCGCGACGTATGGATATCATCACAACATGGCATGTCTATAGAGATAACTATATGAAATAAGAAATGTCGTAAAAATGGTGACACGAAGGTCATGACAATATCTCAACAAATGCAAGGGGTCTAGGTAAGTAAGTAACAGTCCTACTTCTTACCCAAGACAACAAATATCATACCAAAACAATCATATGTGTGCCACAGTATCACTTATTAAAATGAACAAACAAATAAAACTAAGAAGGAAACGGGGATTCTCCTTCTATATGCATTCCTAAGCTTCTCCAATCCTAGCCACTTATGTTCTCATGCTTAACCATAGTATCACCTGAAAGAGACACTAAAACACGTCAACATAAAGTTGGTGAGAGTCATAGGTTTAGACTCCAACACAAGACAAGTCATAAGATGTGAATACCATAAACCAATAAACATATGGACAATGCGCTACAATCATGTACTAACAACTAACATTCAAGTTCAATCAATCATTACAATTCCAAGGCATCACGCCTTACCAACAATCACAATTTCCAAGGCATCACGCCTTACCAACAATCACAATTTCCAAGGCATCACGCCTTACCAACAATCACAATTTCCAAGGCATCACGCCTTACCATTAACCATAGGTCCCATAGGCGCCCATACACCTATGTACCTTTCCAATCCAGATCACACACAAACAAGAATCACATAGCAGTTAATCACATAAATGTACACACAAGTCCATCTCAAACCTTAAAATATTCACAGCATTAATTTAGAAAATAATTCAACACAGTGTCTCTTCCATCCCATCTGGAAGTAAAAAACAATAGTACACATGGGACTATGAAACTCACCTGATAGCTCCTTCACGAGTCCTCGCACTAGCAACAAGCTAACAAACCAAAAACACGCAATAAATACACGAACCAATCACTAAGATGGCTCATTAACCTATGATGGACATCTAGCCTATTCCCATATATTTACCTCATTTACAAGCTCTAATCACCCCATTACCCTTCCTTAACAAGTCCTTAACTTGGTTAAGTTTAATAACTATCCCGTTCATATTTTACCCAAAACAGTCCCGGTTTTTAGGTCTCAAAACTTTACGTCAAACGTCCCTTTAAACATACCCATGGTTTCTGTAAAAGGAATATTCATACCCTTACGTATGTTGGCTAACACCTCCCACTTGACCTAACCTTAAAGATACTGTTAAGGCCCTGATATACATATATCTACTTTTGTCATTCCAGATTTCCTGATTTTAAACGTACTAAAAGTTTGTTACCATTAAGGGGTCTTAACCTAAACCACAACCTTAGCCCAAGTGCAGATACTTACTACAATATATAAAATATCTCTCACGTTCGTGAGAAGATCCCAACGCAACCCTAAGTACCCCAAACAACCCAAAACTTAAAAAGAAAACAGGCTGAATTCAAAATTGTTTTGACCTCCGACTGTTGTAACCTGTTTTTGACCCACTTCCCTACCTCCAATTTAGTTCTAGTTTCTTGCATTGGAAATCCACTTCAAATACCTTTCCAGGGGTACTTGGATCGCATCTTGAATGTCCCTAGAACTCCCGACATGATCAAAACAATTGACACAAAATCTGCCCAGTTTTTAAAAACGGGTTTAACAAAATCAACCTCATTAATTAACCCTAATCCCTCTAATTACAAGCCCTAATTTATATGATCATCATATTATGATTATCACACCATTAATTTACTGATTTTATTTGAACCCTAACCCTAATTCCATCATAAGAATGATTATAAAAACATAAAAACAATTAAATTAAAAAGGGTTATGAAGGTTTACCTTTGATTTATGAAAACCCCCAAAATTATGAAGAACCCTAAAAACCCTCATGAAAACCCACAATTTTTTTTAATCTCCAGGGAATAATAGTGAATTTTGATTGTGATTAAAAACAATATATAGGGTGTACATAAAATCCTAGTCCAAAAATAAGCCCACTTTCCTTTTTTTCCTCTTTTTCCCTTTTTCCCTTCTTTTCTGCGTCCAAAACCGACTATGCACCCTTAAAATTCGTTTTTTTCCCCTTTTTATTATTAATATATGTATTAATAATATTACCTTAATTTTCCTTAATTTATTTCAGCTCCTAAAGCCTCCAAAACCTCAAAATCGTAAAACTAGTCAGTTTTTACGCGATTACCGTAAAAGACGTAAAATATACACTTTTAAAAAAAAATCTCAAATTTTGAAATAAACTTTATAACTAAGTCCTAAATGACTTAAAACCATCCCGAAAAATATTCATATGGATAATTACCTCACCCGAGACCTCTAAATGCTAAAACGTAAATCCTAAAAAAAATACTATTACTATAATACTTATACGTATACGTAAACACCAAAATAACACCATTTCATTTCATAGTCACTAATTGTGAGCTCATGAACATGAAATAACCGTTCCTCAATTTACTTATGAGTACTCTATACTCATAAACGATAACCACACCAACCTCGTTCACACAAAATAAACACGTAAACACACAATTCAAGTAAGCGCACATAAAATAACCTAAAAGTAAGACCAAGTGACAAATCCAAAACCTAGGGTTGTCACATCACTCCCTCCTAATAGAAAACTCGTCCCGAGATTCACTCCTAAACTCAAACTTATTCTCAACAAACAAACGAGGATGCATATCCCGGATAAAACCTTCACGTTCAAACGTGAACTCAGTTTACACGAAAATAATCTCAACCAACAACACATGAGCCTTAACCGTCCGCGAGGAAACTTATCAAAACCATAAAGTTATGTAACCAACCTAACTAAATCTCGCAACTCATCAAACAAGAACTGTCTTGAAACCAAGTTAGGAGCCGTCACATAACTCAACGGGTTTAAAACTGTCACCCCGATTTTAGTCTTACTCATAAATACAATAAATAAAAACTCATCAAAATATAACCACGTATAATAAGGTCTAAAGAACTATCAAATTCCTTCCCAACTCATCTCTATGTTAACCCTCCAAGTGTTCATTACCGCAAAATACCCAAAACACGAGTTTAAACCATGTTGTCCGAAATATAACCTTGAACTCAACACTTGTACAACTAATTCGACCAAGCAACTGACTTCCAACTACGAAACTTTCTGAATATTTGAAAAGTATGTTCCGAGTACATAATTTTAGGCTTTTGAATCACCCAAAAACCTTTAAAAACGAATAAGTTATGACCAAAACGATTTTTCTCAAAATCTGCCTAGGCATTAGCGACAGTTTCTGACAGTTAGCGACATATTTTGACAGTTAGCGACAATTTCTGCCTACTCCGATTTATACAAAAAAAAAACGATTTTTAAACCCTAAAACCCCCCATTAATTACCAAAACTAGAACCTAATTTATTTTAATTCCAGAAAATTAAAACTCTATTAATTACATGATTTTAACATATTTCACTAAATAAGAACAAAATTTTTAACTTAAGAACAATAACTTTAGGTGATCAAAACCAAAATATTTTAAAATAACCGAGTCATGCTTATATTTTAAAGAATTTATATTCCACCTTATTTGAAACATGATCCCGACACTTCCTTATTTCATCGACTACCAACAACTATATATATATTTTTTTAAATTTGCAAGTTCTATTTTTTTTTACCATGTATAACTCGAAACAAAAGACATCGTTACCCCAAAAAGAAATCTCCACCATCTCAAAATCCTTCACACCAAAAGTACCGTACAAACAAACACGTGAAATGAGGACCCGAGAAATGCGCTACTACAGAAGTTGAACATCTCAAAGAGAAACGAGCTAGCAACCATCCCAAGAATACAACCGGTAAGTAGAAAATAATTTTACATACATAGGCATAAGCGTACATACACTCAAATCCATCCAACATATACTATACAAGCATGTATTAACTCTCTTTCATGCAATCATACTTGAAAGTCCAGTGGTGTTGTGGCACATATATAATTATGTAGGCCTCCATAATTATACATGTTCCATTTCACCAATATACTCCCTCCTATGATGACACTTATAAGAAATTAATACTACACATAACACATAATCCAACAACTCACAAGCACATAACCACACAAGATAAGATCCAAAACCCCATGTATTAAAATAACATAGCCAATGCACGAAACACATAAACTCGTAGTCCAACTGAACCAACGTAGACAAAATTCAAAATGTATAAAGAACATGAAAACATAATTAAGCGAAATCCAACAATGACTAGCGTATACGACCATGGTTCCACCCACACTAATCAAAACTCGTAAAGAAAATAACATGTAGTTAAGTATGAACTTACTATGGTTCAATTCATACTAGTCAAAATATCGCAATAAATAACATCCAAACACATCAATTAATATAAAATGCACACATACTCCTATGACGCCTATATGCAGGGACCCTTAAGCTATAGACTAGGCTACGCGACTAGGCAACCTAATTCTCTATAACCATTGTCTCTGATACCATTCTGTCACACCCCACCATGGCGGAACATGGGGCGCAATGTATGGATATCATCACAACATGGCGTGTCTATAGAGATAACTATATGAAATAATAAATGTCATAAAAATGGTGACACGAAGGTCATGACAATATCTCAACAAATTCAAGGGGTCTAGGTATGTAAGTAACAGTCCTACTTCTTACCCAAGACAACAAATATCATACCAAAACAATCATATGTGTGCCACAATATCACTTATTAAAATGAACAAACAAATAAAACTAAGAAGGAAACGGGGATTCTCCTTCTATATGCATTCCTAAGCTTCTCCAATCCTAGCCACTTATGTTCTCATGCTTAACCATAGTATCACCTGAAAGAGACACTAAAACACGTCAACATAAAGTTGGTGAGAGTCATAGGTTTAGACTCCAACACAAGACAAGTCATAAGCTGTGAATACCATAAACCAATAAACATATGGACAAAGCGCTACAATCATGTACTAACAACTAGCATTCAAGTTCAATCAATCATTACAATTCCAAGGCATCACGCCTTACCAACAATCACAATTTCCAAGGCATCACGCCTTACCAACAATCAAAATTTCCAAGGCATCACGCCTTACCAACAATCATAATTTCCAAGGCATCACGCCTTACCAATAACCATAGGTCCCATAGGCGCCCATACACCTATGTACCTTTCCAATCCAGATCATACACAAACAAGAATCACATAGCAGTTAATCACATAAATGTACACACAAGTCCATCTCAAACCTTAAAATATTCACAGCATTAATTTAGAAAATAATTCAACACAGTGTCTCTTCCATCCCATCTGGAAGTAAAAAACAATAGTAAACATGGGACTATGAAACTCACCTGATAGCTCCTTCACGAGTCCTCGCACTAGCAACAAGCTAACAAACCAAAAACACGCAATTAATACACGAACCAATCACTAAGATGGCTCATTAACCTATGATGGACATCTAGCCTATTCCCACATATTTACCTCATTTACAAGCTCTAATCACCCCATTACCCTTCCTTAACAAGTCCTTAACTTGGTTAAGTTTAATAACTATCCCGTTCATATTTTACCCAAAACAGTCCCAGTTTTTAGGTCTCAAAACTTTAAGTCAAAAGTCCCTTTAAACATACCCATGGTTTCTGTAAAAGGAATATTCATACCCTTACGTATGTTGGCTAACAACTCCCACTTGACCTAACCTTAAAGATACTGTTAAGGCTCCGATATACATATATCTAATTTTGTCATTCCAGATTTCCTGATTTTAAACGTACTAAACGTTTGTTACCATTAAGGGGTCTTACCCTAAACCACAACCTTAGCCCAAGTGCAGATACTTACTACAATATATAAACCATCTCTCACGTTCTTGAGAAGATCCCAATGCAACCCTAAGTACCCCAAACAACCCAAAACTTAAAAAGAAAACAGGCTGAATTCAAAACTGTTTTGACCTCCGACTGTTGTAACCTGTTTTTGACCCACTTCCCGACCTCCAATTTAGTTCTAGTTTCTTGAATTGGAAATCCACTTCAAATACCTTTCTAGGGGTACTTGGATCGCATCTTGAATGTTCCTAGAACTCCCGATATGATCAAAACAATTGACACAAAATCTGTCTAGTTTTTAAAAACGGGTTTAACAAAATCAACCTCATTAATTAACCCTAATCCCTCTAATTACAAGCCCTAATTTATTTGATCATCATATTATGATTATCACACCATTAATTTACTGATTTTATATGAACCCTAACCCTAATTCCATCATAAGAATGATTATAAAAACATAAAAACAATTAAATTAAAAAGGGTTATGAAGGTTTACCTTTGATTTATGAAAACCCCAAAATTATGAAGAACCCTAAAAACCCTCATGAAAACCCACGAATTTTTTTTAATCTCCAGGGAATAATAGTGAATTTTGATTGTGATTAAAAACAATATATAGGGTGTACATAAAATCCTAGTCCAAAAATAAGCCCACTTTCCTTTTTTTCATCTTTTTCCCTTTTTCCCTTCTTTTCTGCGTCCAAAACCGACTATGCACCCTTAAAATTCGTTTTTTCTCCCCTTTTTATTATTAATATACGTATTAATAATATTACCTTAATTTTCCTTAATTTATTTCAGCTCCTAAAGCCTCCAAAACCTCAAAATCGTAAAACTAGTCAGTTTTTACGCGATTACCCTAAAAAACGTAAAATATACACTTTTAAAAAAAATCTCAAATTTTGAAATAAACTTTATAACTAAGTCCTAAATGACTTAAAACCATTCCGAAAAATATTCATATGGATAATTACCTCACCCGAGACCTCTAAATGCTAAACCGTAAATCCTAAAAAAAATACTATTACTTAATACTTATACGTATACGTAAACACCAAAATAACACCATTTCATTTCATAGTCACTAATTGTGAGCTCATGAACATGAAATAACCGTTCCTCAATTTACTTATGAGTACTCTATACTCATAAACGATAACCACACCAACCTCGTTCACACAAAATAAACACGTAAACACACAATTCAAGTAAGCGCACATAAAATAACCTAAAAGTAAGACCAAGTGACAAATCCAAAACCTAGGGTTGTCACACTTACTTACACAAATACATGCATAACCATACTTTTCCTATACCAACCTCACTTTTACTTACACAACCACTTACACACACCATACCCTTTTACTATACTTAGTCACTTCTTGTCTCCCTTGGACCCAAAACACACGACAACAACATTGCAAGAAAGGAAGGAAAGTCAATTCCCATTTTGAGTATGTGTGGGAATGAGTTGGCAAGTGAATCCAACAAAAATCTATGTGTATCTAAGTAAAGATACATAGTACCAAGTACTAAGATCCTTCTTTGATCTCCTCTTTCCTCTTAAGCCGAAACACACACTTAACACACAAAACATTTCATTTGCAAACTCACATCATCTATCTCTCTCTCACAAGCTACGGCAAACACCACCATTCCACCATTTTTGAAATTCCAAGTTTATCTACTACTCCTATACTATGTCTCCTACTATCTAAAGGTTAATCCTAAGCTCATCCTACAAGAACCTTGATCCTTGAAGCAAGAAAAAGAGCCCTAGAAGCCCTAGTGAAGCCCACGGCTTGTTTAAGGTCCCCTAGACCTCCATTGTTGAAAGCTTGTCACTTGTTCCTACTCATTCTCCTATCCCTCCTAAACCTATCTAAACAAGTAAGTCCAAGTTAAAACCTCTCTTTCTAATACATTTACTTTCATACATGTTAACATATATGGTTATTCTTGGTAAAAGTTAATATTGAAACAAAATAATGAAACCCTAAAAACCTAAGATAACCCACGGCTTGATTTTTGATATGGCATAAAATGATGTAAAAACTTGTCAAGCATTAAGAACACATCACCATGATCTTGTTAAACTTGAAAAACCATGAAAACCTAAACATGCATGATTTTTGGACGTGAGATTTAAGCTCATAATTTTATTTAGGGAAATCTTGTAATGTTTAGATATAACTAGAAACACTAGATTTATGTTTTTAGGTGCCTTAAAATGTTAAGATCACTATTATGCCTTATAAGATTAGTTTTAAGCTCACTATAATAAGTTGCCTAAATAAATAATCATTTTCACTAAATAAATGTTTTTATAAAACTTTTAGTGTCAAAATATAATTTTATAAAGTTTCATGTTGAAAGTATAGATCTATAAGAGTTTTGGATTAAAATAATAAATCTAAGAAGTTTTGGATTTACATAATAGATCTATAAAATTTTGGATTAAATATAACAAGTACAAAACTTTCGGGTTGGATTTATAAATTTATGAAGTAAAGGGATCTAAATAAACAAGTGTAAAAACTTATTTTCCAAAAATATAAACTTTTGGATTACTTTTAAATATTGTCGAGAATTGAGGGTGTTGTTTTGAACATATCCGAAACTTAAAGGTGATAAAAAGGACTTAAAAGGAGTTAATATAATGATAGGGTAAGTTGTGTAAACCTTAGAAAACCTAGGGATCACTTTGGTCTTTTTCCGAGACTTAATATAAGCCTTAGGGACCAAATATGCCAAGATATCAAACTTATTTATGCCCTAAGTAACCCTAGGGACTAATCCTGCCTTTAACCGAAACATAATCAAGCCCTAGGGGGCATTTGTGTAACTTGTATTAAACTTTAATATAAGCCGAAGGTTGGAGGACTAAAACTGCCAAGTTATGAAACTTTAATAAGCCCTATATGAGCCGTATACTTTAGGGACTATGTTTGCCATTTAGTGAAACTTAAACAAGCCCTAGTTACACGTGTAACTAGGGAGGGACTAAAACTGTAATTACTTGAAAGATTTAGAAACCCTAGGGGTATAAAAGTAATTTAACCGCGGGTAATTATTTAATTAAAAGGACTAAAACGTATTTTATACAAAGTATTACGAACCCTAAAATTCTATACATTTATACCCGTTATTTTAAAACATAAAACCTAAATAAACGTAACAATTGTTATTTTTCCAAACTTATAATTTAATAATTATAAACACTACGTAAACATGGATTTTAAATAAAATGTTATACGTTTATAAAACCTTATTTATATACTAAATATAAATTAAAAACGATTAACTTATAAAATAAATATATTAATTATATTTATTCCTATTACTTTAAATATATATAAAACTATCCTTTATAAATATTTAAAGTGCTTTATAAACAACATAAGTACAAAATATTAATTAAATGGATTAATTTATCTAACCTTATTATTTATTTTATACTCAAAATAAATACTATTAGAACTTGTACGACGATGAACAAAAATACAAGCATTGTAATAAAATGCTTAAAACCAGTTTAAGCATGTACATATTTATTCTGAAACTTTTATGTATTATGTTATGCATTTACTGAGACCTTATAATTATTTAGGTCGTTGATTGTATCGTGAGCATCCTTATCAGATTTATCTACTGACTTATTGCTGTACTACTGAGATGAGTTCATGGCCCCACTTTATATATTGACAAACTTTTAAACCTTTTAATGGGGAAGAAAACATGCAACATATTTTATTTTATGGACATGGATTGAACTGTGAAACTTTTGATTACATTGCCTATTGTAGATGAACCCGCATGACGCGTGCATCCGAAACTGTTAGAATTACTGAATTACCTGAATGTTATAAATTGATCTATTTGGGATTGACCATCCCCATCTGGGTGAGTCATGCTCACTGTGCCTAGGCCAGGACAACAGATGTTTCACATGTCAGCACTTATTTTTGTTATGGGTGCCTTTTTATAAGGCGAAGGGTCCTTATTTGTTAAGGACTTAACTGTCAAGTTTCAGTTTCGGGCAATATGGAAAAGTAATTACTTTTAAAGTGTTGATGCTTTGTGCATTACCACTTCAGTGAATATTTAATGTCCAAACTTATTTTAATTAAACCAATGAATTCACCAACTTTATGTTGACTCTCTAAGCATGTTTTCTCAGGAAAATGAAGCAGGTATTGGTGTGCATGGAGTCAAGCATCATGATAGGCAACATTTATTGAGCTCATCTGGGGTTTTATAAACTGGGAATAATCCAAACTATCGAACAATGTTAAAGAGTATTTTAATACTATTTGCACTTTCAATCATGTAATAAATGTAAGGATAATCTTTTATCTGTTGCTCTATATTCTGTCTGCTGTTGATCCACCTACGTGACACCCAAATATTATTTCCGTTGTGTTTGACTCAATTTGGGGGTGTCACAAAAGGGATATACACTCTTATGTAGATGATAAGGATCTCGGTATATATGGTAATTATCCTTAACTTAGGCCGCAAGAATCGGTAAGCCCAGTTAGGTTTCCACCGAGTATAAAAGGAACCCCTCGGTTCCACCAATGGTACAGTTTGCTCACTTTAAACCCTCACCGATTATCTCATAAACTGATTACTTACTCTCACACCAGAGTCTAATCGTGGGAAATAATCCCACGTAAGCTTAATAGTGATTTTCTCTTTAGTGAGAATGGTATTGCTATAAATTCACTTGCTGCAAGAGCCGGAGTCCCAAACACTCGAATTACACTTAATTTGGGTCAGACGTGGTCCATTCAACTTTTGTATCAACACATTCTATATGACGGTTGGACGCAAGATTTCCGAGCATGTAGATGAGTTCAACAAAACTGATCTTGATTTAGCAAATATTGAGGTAAAATTCGAGGATGAAGATCTTGCTCTATTATTACTCACTTCTTTACGAGAATCATACGAACACTTCGTGTATCCCTAGCTTTATAGACGAGAAGCTTTGACTTTGGAGGACATGATGGCCACACTAAATTTAAAGGAAATCAAAGAAAATTCTAATGTGAAAGGGGATAATGGTGAAAGGAGGGTTATATGTGAGAGGAAGAACTGATTGCAGGGATTCACTTTTGTCAAGAGGAAAGTCAAGATAAAAGTCTCGAGGTGGAAGACTCAAATTCTCTATCTACCTATCTGAGAAGCACTTGAACACAATATGTCGAAAGAATAATCGCAAGAAATCAACATGTTACATCAAGAAAACTGATTAGCCAAGCTCCAATGGTTCAATTTATAACAATTGTGAGGTGATGAGTGCAGAGGTTCTGCTTAAGTGGGTCATGTATTCATGAGGTTCATATCACATGCCACCCATGTTAGATGTATTGCTTTTCTAGAATGCGATGGGGAGGGTACTATTGGGAGACAACAGGGAAATGCAAGATCAGGGGTATTTACAAGGTAAGGGTACAATTGAAAGATAGGTCATGTTTTGTGTTACACGATGTCAGGTAGATTCCTGAATTAAAAAAAACTTGATATCGCTAGGAACTCTTAAAAAAGAGGGATATATCGTAAAATTAGAGTCGGGCAAAATCAATGAGATTAATGGTTCTAAGGTTATTCTATCTGGAACCCGAAGGGAAAACTATGTATACTCTTTGGATGGCCATGCAGTGGTAGATGAGCTTAATCCCAATGTTGAAGAAAAAACAGTCTTCCTTAGGTTTGACACAAAGGACTAGGACATATGAGTGAGGCGGGAGTACATGTGTTGGAAAAGTAGGGGTTGTTTGGCAAGAAGAGCCTAAGTAAGCCTGATTTTTGTGATAATTATGTTATGGAAAAGTCACATCTAGTCTATTTCAGTGTAGGAGGACACACTTCCTAAAGAGTGATAGACTATGTTCATTCTGACTTATGAAGTCCGTCTCAAGTGGAATTATTAGGAGGTAAGAGGTATCTCTTAACTATTGTTGATTGATATGTGTGAAAACACCCATCTTTTTACCACTTAATTACAATAATAACCGAGCCAAAACATGTATTTTATGTCGTAAATGTCGGAATTATGCGTGGTTTATGTTTTTGTTGTGATTTTAGGATCAAAATGTTAAAAGGGAAGAAAACACGGCTTTCACGGGCTTTTATCGAAGGAAAAGACTAAAGACGAAGTCAAGAAATCAAGAGTGAAAAAAAGAACGGAAGTCCAAGACCAATTCTGAAGATTTATCGAAGAAAAAGTCAAGAGACGGAAGTTTACTAAAAGCCGAAGAACTCAAGTCTAATTTATTAAAGAAATTACAAGACGAGTTTATTAATCCCGAGACAAAGTCAAAAGTCGAAGTGTTAAGAAGATTAAGGACTAAAAGATAATTAGAGAAAGAAGAAAGAGAGAGGAAGAATCCAACCTCATCCCCTCTCCTATAAATAGGATATCTAGTTCATTTGTAGTGTGTGTTGGGTGGCTTGACAAACCACCTCTTCCACCATTTTCATTTACTTGCACCTTAATTCTTGCACTTTAATTTCTTGCATTGCACTCTTAAATTCAAGTAAGTTTACTTTTAATGTTATTGAATCTTTATCTTTTCTTGTTAATCTCCTATCTACCTTTCTTGTTTGTGTTTAATCTTTGTGTTCATGTTCTTGAGTTTCATAGTTTTGATTAAGTGAGTTTTGATCATTTTGATTATTATTGTTAGTTTTGTTGATGTGTTTTGATTGGTTATTGTTAGTGGATGTTTATTGGTTGTTTTGGTTTAATCTTGATTGATTTTGTTTAGATTCGTGCCTTCATGTTCTTCCATGTTCTTCGAACTGTTTATGCTACCCAGATTCCGAACCATGCCTTTTATTTTTATTCAAGATCATCACTAGTTCTATTTATTCCGGATAGAGTCTTTTATTCGGAATGCCAATTTATTCCGGATAGAATCTCTTCATTCGGAATATTAATTTATTCCGGATAGGGTCTTTCATTCGGAATATTTAATATTCCGGATCAAGTCTTCCATTCGGAATATTGGTTATTTTGGATCAAGTTTTTCATCCGGAATATTGGTTATTCCGGATCAAGGTCTGTATTCCGAATCAACATTATTTTCTTTTTATTACGGATCAAACTCGTTTATTTCGAATCAAACTTTCCTTAGTTTTTACTCCGGATCAAACCTTTATTCCGAATCAACTGTTATTCCGATAGGTGACATATTCCGGATGAACTGTTTTATTCCGAATGAGTGTTTTCCAGTTTTTAGTTTTAAGCTTTACTTTTCCCGCCTTTTTCTTTATTTGCACTTTTACTTGCCGTTCCTTTTAGTTTAAGTTTTAGTTTGCATTATTTACCTTTATTGCTTTTAATTTCTCTTCATTTACTTTTCGCCAAGTTTTTATCTTTCATTGTTGTTTCTTTTACCGTCTTTATTTTATTTGTTTCAAGTCTTTATTTTTAATTAGTGTAGTCAACGACAACCCTTTCATTTGATTCACCAAGAACAACTAATCTCTTGCACTTAACCAGTTATCAATTCGAGAAGATACCGAGAAACGAGAACTTTTCAACCTAGTAAAATCTTTATATTAAAATTGCGCCGCTGCCGGCTCTTTTCGTTAAGATTAACGGTTTTTTGTGAGAGACGCGTTGGCTTTTGGGATCCGTTCACTCGTGAACGTTATTTTTCGTGTCAATAATTTTCAAAAATCCCCAAAACATTTGAAAAATCATAAAAAGCATTTCTTTTTCAAAGTTTTGCACCAAAAATATTCTTCTTGCTTATCTATTTTTCTTTATGGATTCTTATGTCCATTGCGTCGGGTATGGGAGACGGTTATACGGGAACGACTCATGTCAATGGTGTACATGTGAGCGGTACGGAAACGATATCGACAATCCACAATTCCAATTCGGATTTTGTCCTTTGTGCAACTCGACTAATTCGTCCTTTTTGAATCCACCTCCTGTTCCCCCGTGCATCTATTGTGGAAGCGATTCTCATTGGCATGCTTCGTGCCCGGTTCGATACCCGTATGATCACGGGCAAGAACCGGGGTACAATTATGACAATGATAATAGCAATCCACAAGACGCACCCAGTCTTTCTCCTCACCCGTTTTGCAACAACTGTGGGGGCCCTCACGATACCTATTATTTGTTGGGAATAAATTATAGCCAGTCTACTTGAGCGCTGACAAGAGTAAAACAAGCGTTGACAGGAGTAAAACAAACGCTGACAGCTCAAGCGTTGACAAGACAAAGTCAAGCGTTGATACATTGAAGACAAGCACTGTTGGGAAGATATACTCTACGCGTTTATTGTATTCTAGATTACTTCTAGTAAAGATAGGAACAACAATGTATTTTCTATATTTATCTTTACCTAGAATAGTTGATACGTAGATTATTGTACAAGGCTTCTTATGTCTATAAAAGAAGACCTTTAGGTTAATGTTCAATATACAAGTTTTCATACGTAAACTACTTTCATTGTAAGCAAGTTTGATATCATTAATCAAAGTGAAAGTTTGTTTATATCTTGTGTGTTCTTGTTTAAGTGTTAATTCCGCATAACACTTAGATTGTCATATACATATACAAAGGTTTCTCTAAGTGTATTACTTGATCTAATCTCGTATACATAAAGCTAAATCAATCTAAGTTTGGGATCAACAAGTGGTATCAGAGCTTGTTGAGGAACTTTTGATCTTAAAGAACACAAGAACCCTAAAAAAAAATCACCAAAACCCTAATTTTCTCAAAAACCCTAACAACATCATGTCAAATCCAGAACTAACCTCCTCCTCCTCACCTTTACCAAACATCAAGGTTCCCATGCTTGATGCAACCAACTTTGAATTATGGAAATTCAACTTTGAACAATACCTGGGGATCTATGACTACACACTCTGGGAGATTATTGAATATGGAAACACATTCGATAAGGCTCAAAAGATTGCTAATGCTATTGCTGGAAGAGCAACTGTTGCTGGATGTTCTGAAGTAGATAAGAAAGAAAAGCCTGATGATGGTAGAGTTGTGTCTGCTGAAGACATAGCAAAGAAAAGGGTTGATATGAAAACCCTAAATATTCTAAAACTCTCTTTGGGACAAGAGAACCAACATAAATACAGAGGTTATGAATATGCTAAGGACCTTTGGGCAGCTCTTGAAGTTGCATATGGTGGCAACGAAGATACTAAGGAAGAGAAGAAGAAGCAACTCATGCATGATTATGCTGTCTTCAAGGCTCAACCTAATGAAAAGCTTAGTAGTGTGAGAAGCAGATTGCTTGATATTACAAGCAAATTGTCCTTCATGGGGACACAACTTGGTGATGTTGATATTAATGCCACTTTTCTTAAAAGTCTTGGTGAGGCGTGGAAAATTGAGGCAAGATCTATTCTTGCCAATAATACTCACAAAAGTTCCACGTTTGATGATATCTACAACAAACTGAGGCTGTTGGAAGATGAAACTCTTTTGGAGCATGAAAGCAAGTCCACCAACAGTAACATGGCCTTCTTTTCTCATAGTGAAGGTCATTTAAATCAGAAGGACTCCTACATGCATCCAGTTACTGGATCATCATGTGTCAGCGCTGGAACATGTCCTGTCAACGTCTCCTTTTCAGACGCTAACACATTCAAAAGTGACTCACCAAGAGCTAAACCTACTGGTTTGGACCTGGATACTGTATGTGCTTATATTGCTTCTTTGCCCAATGGTTCAGTGATTACATATGAGGACCTTGAGCAGATAAGTGATGAGCACTTGAAAGAGATGGACATTAAGTGGAACATGGCTCTTGCTAGTATAAGAGCAAACAGGTGGAACAGAAGGTTTAAGAAGAAGATGACCTTCAATGCAAAGGACACAGCTGGATTTGATAAATCCAAAGTTGAGTGCTACAACTATCATCGTATGGGGAACTTCATGAGGGAATGTGTGACAATCCGTCAATTTATGGTTTATATTTTATTCTCAAATATTATTTAAAAGCATTATTTTAATGTTACATTATGAACTCACTTAATTTTTGGGAAGAAATTTGGATTTACGTCTTGAAGTAGCATCGACTACGTCTAAACCGGAGGATTCTACGTTACGTGCTTACGTTTACATCCACCGTCTTTGGTGACAGACCGACGTTTTAGAAAATAAATTTGTCCGTGAATATTATTTTGGAATTTTAAATTTTGTGTTGGTTCATAAACTCACAAATTTACGAGAAGAAATTAGGACTTACGATTTTATTTTAACGTCCTTTACGACTAAACCGGGAACCTTATGATTACGTATTTACGTTTTCGAACTCCGTTTTTGATGAGACAATTTTTATTAGATTCGTTTTGTGCCGTTGATTCATAATTTATAAAAACGTTTTTCGTAAAACGACACGAGGGCACGCAAATCAAGGAAACTAGAATCGAGGAGTTCCCGTAAATAAATGGGGATGAGACAAAATGACTTTTGCCCCACCCCCACTCATAACCGGCCATAAAGTGTACCACCACACTTGTGATGTGTAAAGTTGTAGCTTACAAGCTACACTTGTCCATTTAGATTAGCATGTAAGCTAAGCTTACAACAAAAACCACTAGCTAAACTTTCCTCCCATTTCCACACATGCAAACCACCCTAAAAATCTCTCATTCCTCTCTTCCTTGCCGTCCCAAAATTAAGAACAAACACCCCTTTGATCAATTTTCAACCACAATATTTGATGTTATACACACATATGATGGAAACCTCTTCAAGCTCTATTGATTGGTGGTCATTTTAACATCCAAGGAGAAGTCTTGATGGTGTCTTAGGGCTGATTTTCTACAAGGAGTTCTTGAAGAATGGTGGTCTTGAAGATGGTGGTCTTGAAGATGGTCTTGGTTTATCACAAGTTGTGTGATCAAAATCCATGTCTTGATCATAACCTACATCATCATGGTGGTATAAAGATTGTTCTCCTCATCCTCTTGTTATTTTGATTATGTAATCATGTATTTTCTTTCCTATTGTATATTTATATGATGATTATATGATGATAAAAGTATTGTGTGGGGATTTGGTGTTGATAAACATGGATAAAAAGATGAAAAACTATATGTAAAAAGGTTAAAATCATGTTTAAAATGATGGCTGTATAAAACAGTAACTAAACACATGTTAGACTGATAAAATGGCAAAGTAGAATCAGTATACAGTGAGTAATATGTCTTGTACACATGTGAGAGTTGGCCATGCAATGGAATCATTATAATGAGTGAGATATGACTAAAACAAGTTTAGAGTACAAATCTGAGTTCACTGTTTTGGACGATTTTTAGAAAATACTTAGAGGCTGATTCAACAGTAGCTATAGAAGTGTTAAATGGAGCACATATCATGTAGTTTATGTCATAAGCATTTGAGCTTCTATCTCCATATAGAACTCTAGATATGGCTGTTTTGGTGAACATGAAGGTAAAAATCAGATTTTGGAAATTAAAGTATAATAGTATTATATAAGCACTCAAATAAAAATAGTATAAAATGTGAATTAAATACCACTAACTCATATAATACATTTATATAAATATGTATAAGGATAAATAAAAGGACATTTTATAAAAATGGTAGTTTGATAAGTTTTATAAGTTATAAAACTATAAACATGATTTTTACGACTTTTTCGGCTATTACCGTAAAATTAACGTTTTTTTAAATAAAACTTAGACGGCTGGACCCGTCTAATGTAAACTTTTATAAACTCATATACTGATATATAAGCATATATAACAAGTAAGAACCGATAAAACCCGAACTATATAACATACGGACATTAACGGGCTAAGTTAACGTTATTGGACTAATAATACAACAAAATGGACTAAAACACTTATAAACTTATTTATTGGGCTTAACCCATTTGGGCCCAACATGTAAAGTATAAATGCTGATAATACAAGTATAAAGTGGATTAATACAAGTTAATGAACTTATAATAGGCTTATTGGACCTAAAACACGTAAATAGGTAAAACTAGTAAACTAGTATAAAAGTTATCGACACATAATACTAAAATGAGTAAATGAGAATATGTAAACCCACTTGATCATCATATATATATAATCATCATATGTATACATAATTGTTATTTTGATAAAGTCATTGGACAAAAGTCTAAGACGAGTATTATTTGTCTAGGTTTCCGTGATTGAAGCACGTACCGTACGTCCAAATTGCCGATAACCCGCCTTCCCACATCAACGTGAGTTCATAGCCTCGCACTCTTTTAAATGTTTTTATGAAATGTTTTATAAACCCGCGAGGGAGATAACATGTTAGTTTTACTAAAATAGGACACCATTTGTCCCGATTGTTTGTTTATTGATTTGGACCCGAATGATTGTATGACCCTATGAATGATTAAATGACCCGATAGATGAAATAAAATGGATTACTAAAGTTAGGTTATGTCACTAAAAGTCCCATTAGCATGAATTGTAAACTACCGGGATTTGGTAGACGCTTATGCATATAATAGTACTATTTGGGGACGATCACCCCAGTTCGCGCCTTGACGGTTGATCCTCGTCGTGCCACATTGATTGGTAAGCGAATTTATGTATGAGAAGATTTCCATAGCGTGATTTTTGTGATGACACGCTAACTTAGATGGGAAAATTGAGTTTTGGGCTAGCTACCCGTTGTTTGTTGTAGTAAGGTAACAATGTCATGCGGCTTATAATAATCCAATTAACGAAATACTACTATACGCACCGAATTACGATGTATTGCCTGACTAGCAATACGGGGTCATACTATTGATATTATGTTCGTGTTTTGGTTTTCATAACCATATTCATATAACGGTTTTTATTTAATCTACACAACGTTGTAAAACGTTTTGTATGATGTTTTTACGACAATGGTTCGTATGATGATTTTTAAGGCAAATGCCTATATTATGATTTGGTTAAGGATTTGTATAAAATGACTTTGGCTATTTTATGGC
Source organism: Glebionis coronaria (assembly GCA_025667525.1). NCBI lineage: Eukaryota > Viridiplantae > Streptophyta > Magnoliopsida > Asterales > Asteraceae > Glebionis > Glebionis coronaria. The sequence continues at coordinate 515,167 of JANFOE010001005.1, forward strand.
CTATTAAAATGATTTGTATAAAATGATTTTCGGTAATAATTATGTACCGATGTTATATTGATGGATTTCATTAAACTCTATGAATTCACTCGGCGTTATCGCTGACCTTTTCTTTTAACATGTTTTATCTCAGGTACTTGAAGGTAATTCTCGGGAAGACAACAAGAATTCATGGCCCGCACTTAAACAATAATTTCCATTCAAATACTTTGTAAAACTTTGTATGAAATAATATGACTTGGGACCTATGTAACTTTGATATTTATGAATGGAAATGCTTTTATTATTAAACGACGCGATTTTTATGCGTTGTCTATGATGTGAGTAATGTGCTATCCCGTAACACCAACGAGTCTTCCGCTGTATTGAGTTGTATAAATTTGGGGCTGTTACAGTTTGGTACCAGAGCTCTCGTTATAGAGAACGAAAGATTTTTAAAACCAAGGTTTTGAATAAAACATTTCAAAATCTTTTAACTATAAACATTTTTCTAAAAATGTCTAAAAATCTTTTGACTATAACGGTGCCGAAGAATTCCCGAGTTACCGACAAGGCCAGACTGAGAAGTGTTATTTTAATATATATATAACTTGGATTATACATATATATATATATATATATATATATATATATATATATATATATATATATATATATATATATATATATATATATATATATATATATATATATATATATATATATATATATATATATATATATATATATATATATATATATATATATATATATATATATATATATATATATATATATATATATATATATATATATATATATATATATATATATATATATATATATATATATATATATATATATATGATGTAATTTTATTACATGATTGTTTGATGATTATTTTTATACGAGGTATTTATACGACGTAGATTGTCACAAGGAACCCTAAATCCCCTAGTAAATTAATCGAAGCTATTCTCGTAGGAATTCTAGCTATCCTAGATCTAAACCAAGTTGTGGATATTTATGATCCCAACAAATGGTTGATATTCGTAGAAATGTAGATATTAGTTGATTGTGATATTAAAGAAGAATTGGCGAGATTAAATCTGATATCGATGTTATGACGATCTTTCCTTATAGAGTGGAGTTTCACAAACTTTACCACCTAGAAAGATGTCATCTGATTCATTGTCATCCAATTCTTAAATTGAAATCGAAAGGGTGAATGTTGCACTTGAGGCTGTCATTGGAACCATTACCCAAAAGCCTCATGCCACTAGTACCTTTCCGAGAAGTCTAATTGAATGTATGAGTCATCTCATACTAGTGACTCATTTGATAATTGTTGTTGTAAGAGCTATAGGATTGGAAATTAAGTGTTGTTCATATCGAGCTTTTATTGCCCTTTTAAGATCTAAGAATAAGATTGAAAGTATTGGAATATGAGGTAGGATATCGAATTGAGTATAAGTTGATTGAAACTTGAATAAATTAAAATTTAACCCGAATGGAATATGAGATTGATAAGAGGAGGTCGTTAAGTCCTGTGATTGAATTTTAAGGTTTTAATTGATTGTTGGTTCGTGTTAAGGGTTGTTCCTAGGCCATTGTCCACTAACGAGGATGCCCAGTGTCCAAGAAATAAATTGAAGAAATCTTCTTCTGAATTGGGACCAATGGATCTTCTGGGACAGTTGGAACACCTAATGACTCTTGTAGATTAGTATTCATTGTGGTATGTTTTAAAAATAATCCCTAACTTAACTGAGACATCACTTGGTAGGAGGAGTTATGAGAATTGTATGACATAGTGACACGTAATTTGTTACGGTACAATTTTGACTTGTTTGTGATTAATGAAAAGACTACCTTTGATTGCTAAATTCTACATGTATCGATGATATCTATCTTTTCTTGCTTCATCCTAATGCTCGCATTAGTGATGCAACCATTGAACCAGTACTCATCTCGATTTGAGTTACGTTGTGAATTATTCTTTCTGAGTGCCATCGAGGTCATGAACCTCATGATTATTTGGCTAAACTCATTTCCTATTATATTGTAGTTAGTTCTTGGTGAACAACTTTTCATCACTCTTTTGCAGATCACTCATTGTTTTTTATAAGATACAATAGTATCTCTTGAGAAAAATTGAATTTTCATCACTATAAGGATTATTCAAAGTGAGATTTATAAGTGATTGTTATCAAAATGAAGTTGTTTATAAAACACCTTGCAAAACTTAACTGTTTTCATAACAAAGAAAATCATTGTAAATTTATTCTTGATTCTTATTAAAGAATTAAGCATGAAAATGTTTTTATTATAAACATGATGATAAAATTTTGACGAACTGAGTATTGCATCGTTAATCTTGAAATTGTATATAGTTGCGCGCCTACATACAATTTGGAATGAACCATGCAAGGCTGATTAGTAGTCACCATAAAACTGATTAATAAACACCAAATTTTCTTTGAAGATTGTGAAAGATTAAAATTTATGAGATCTGCAAGAAGTGAAAAATAGGGACATATTGATAGGGACACCTACATATGTGCCCGTACTATTTATTCTTCTGAGTCGAATTTACTCATCTGTGGAATTTGTCTTATTTGACAAATTGATATTCCTTTCTTGTCCAATTCTCCCGTGGTGAGATTCTTAGGAAAAGTATCTGATTACCGAGTGTTGATACCCGACTGGATGTATCGATGTTCCTATCATTTCTTTTGATTTGGTTTCATTTGAATGACCTGGGTAACGATCCGAGGAGCTTTCGAATGCGTACTCAAAATTATGAAAACATGGGATATATTCATATTTGTTAAATGTTTTCGTATGTATCTGATTTGAAATTCTCTCGCATAGATTATGCGTTGACCTTACTCTTTTAAGGTTAGTTATGTCTCCATATATCCTTGAATTTGTGAAGGATTTAGAGTTATTATTGGTCTTTTGAGAAGTTCACATCTTATCGACGGTAATGAAACTAGAAGGTTGATAGTGCCAGTAGGATGGATTGATTGATTATGACATGGCGACATTGTCTTAATTGATGGGAACTCGAGTAGGATTCCCCTAAAAGATAAGATGTTGATTATCAAAAGTGATCTAAATAATTCTTGGTGGATGACGATATCCTGTATTTAGACTTAAAATTATACCATGAATGATTGTGAATTAGTCATAGATATTATAATCTAGAAGGAACTTAAAATAAATATATTAAAAGATGTTTCTGTTATCTGAAACTTTAGTAAGTATTTGTTGATGAATTACTTAGACTTTTGCCATTAAGGCAAGTTGAATTTGGTATTGATTATATTCTCGGTGCTGCACCTGTGGCGTGTGCACTGTACGTCAGCACCATCTGAATTAAAGGAATTACCGTACAACTGAGAGAGTTGTCGGAGAAAGATTTTATTCTACCGAGCTCGTCATCATGAAGAGCTATGGTGTTATCATTCCTTATATTTATAGATTACTGTGAACTGAGTAAACTGACAATCGAAAACGATATCCATGACTCGAAATGGAAGATTTGTTCGATCATTTACAAGGTTCTAGCGTATGTTCTAAAGGTCTGATCCATGGCATGGTTATCATCAACTTCGCATCTGCGAAAAAGATTATGTATTCTAATCACTACATCCGGTACTTGTAATGAACATTATGAGTTTCACGTGATGTCATTTGGATTGACTAATACACATGTGGCATTCATAAATTTGGTGAATCACGTGTGTAGGCTGTAAATTGATAAATTCATGCTTGCGATCATTAAGGACCATTTGTTTGTTTATAAGAATAAGAAGGAGTTAATAAATATTTATAGACTGCCCTAAATGGGCCGAACAATTAAAACCTGTACCTTGAATATATAACGTGTGATTTAAGACTTAATCCTTTATATTAATTGACCGTGTGATTAGAAGATATGGATCCTATATTGACTCTTCAAAAATTAGAGCCATTAAGGCTTTGGGTTTTACCAAAAAGAAAATGGAAATATGTTTTGACAAATGTTTTAACAAAGGATTTTTAGGGATTATTCCCTTATACCCAGAACATTTAACTAAACTCCTGTTTAGGGGTAAATGTTTGTGGATACCTCAAGACAACCTAAGAGGGATTGAGAAAACCATTTAAACCATGACTTCAAAATTTGAAACGACAACTTTTGCTTTTCAACTAAGAAAATTTCTATCAAAGAATAAACGAAGGTTTTTCTAACATTTACGAATCTTATTAAATATTTTCGATAAATCAACGAAAATCTTGTTAATTAAATTCAAATTTATTTTAAGCATTTTATATGACTGGTCGAACTAGGAAATTTAAAATTTTTACGTTTACGTTTCATAAGAATTTAATAATTATTATCTAATTAATTGTAATAATTATCGACGCTTTAGACGCCGGATTGAGTAAAACAGATAAAAATAATAGTTTAAAATGAAACTAAAACATAGAAGATATGAAGAAAGAAATTTTGAATTAATACGGTCATGTTATATATATTTCATCAGGAGAAAGTGAATGTAGATACTGACGCAATATGTAGAAAAGATAAAGAACCAATTAGGACATGTTCCTTAATAATGAATGTGCAAAATAAATTGCCGAACAATATATAAATAAATAATGCTTGTAAAAGGATAATATAGATAATAAAAGGGGTTCGCGGCTAATGTGAACCATTAGAATTGAGAAGCGATAGCGTTAAATGTATAAAAGGCCGCTTGTGATTGTCTAAATATGGAGATTTAGAGATTTAGTTATGTTGGAATCTTGTAAGTATAAGTATTCTATTCTTGTCATTTCTGATTTAATGTATCATTATTAGAAGAAGTTGTACTGATGGCCAACTATGAAGGCAGATATCGCCTCATACATTAGTAAACGTCTAACTATTGCAAAGGTCATCATCTGAATTTGATTCGATTTGGGTCATCGTCGACAGACTGACCAAATCTGCTAATATCATTCCTGTTAATGATAGATTCTCGATAAAGAAATTGACTCTTTTATATTTAAAGGAGTTGTGTAAACATGGTGTGCCTGTATCGATCATCTCTATCAAGATCCTCGCTTCGCATCGAATTTCTAGAGATTTGCTCAGAAGTCATTGAGAACGAATCTTGATGAGAGTACTACTTACCACCCCAAATCGAAGGGACGAGGTAAAGTAGCGATACAAAATACTATAAGTGTTGTTTTATGTTTGAATGATTGACCTTGGTAAGAACCGTATAATCGTTTTCCTTTGGAGAGATTATCATTGATAATTATCGTATTAGGATCAAGATCGACTCTTGTTAGGATCTATATTAGAGCATCTGTAAGCAGGAGTTGGGATGAAGACACCCGACATACACCCATTGTGAGTTGGACATGTCTTTTAGGTTTAAGGTTTCCTATGATGGCGAACCTAACCTTACAAAATACTCGACCCGCGAGACCTGAAATGATTTTTGAAATTAGGATCTGATTATTGACTGCCAGTAGTGGGCAGGAGGTTATGTAAATAAGAAATGTAGATCTTGAAGTGCCAGATGGGTAGCGAAGTTATGCCAAAAATTTTAACCATAGAAAAATGAATTGATGATCTGAAAGATGAAAGATCATGGGATATAAGTCCCCGTTGTATGGGACCATTGAGATGAAAGATTGGTTTGAAAGGCATATAAGCTGGATCTACCCTAGGACTTCAAGAGCTGCGTGAATTATGTTTCGTATATCGAACTTGATAAAATGCCTATCAAGTGAAAATCTGACTATTACTTAATGAAGTTTAGATCGGCGAAAAGTTGCATTCATCAAAAACCCGTGAACATCATGGATAGAGAAAGTAAGTCAACATTAAGCCTGATCTTATTCCCGTAGTTATGTTTGATGAAACTCACGTATTGTAATGAATTGCACTTGTGAGAAAAGACCGAATGTGGAGGAAATACCCACATGGCTTTAACTCAATAAGAAGCGAGTAGTAAGGTAAGATGATCTTTGAGGACAAAGATCCTGTTTAGGGGTAAATGCTGTGATAATCCGTCAATTTATGGTTTATATTTTATTCTCAAATATTATATAAAAACATTATTTTAATGTTACATTATGAACTCACTTAATTTTTGGGAAGAAATTTGGATTTACGTCTTGAAGTAGCATCGACTACGTCTAAACCGGAGGATTCTACGTTACGTGCTTACGTTTACATACACCGTCTTTGGTGACAGACCGACATTTTAGAAAATAAATTTGTCCGTGAATATTATTTTGGAATTTTAAATTTGGTGTTGGTTCATAAACTCACAAATTTACGAGAAGAAATTAGGACTTACGATTTTATTTTAACGTTCTTTACGACTAAACCGGAAACCTTAGGATTACGTATTTACGTTTTCGAACTTCGTTTTTGATGAGACAATTTTTATTAGATTCGTTTTGTGCCGTTGATTCATAATTTATAAAAACGTTTTTCGTAAAACGACCCGAGGGCACGCAAATCGAGGAAACTAGAATCGAGGAGTACCCGTAAATAAATGGGGATGAGACAAAATGACTTTTGCCCCACCCCCACTCATAACCGGCCACAAAGTGTACCACCACACTTGTGATGTGTCAAGTTGTAGCTTACAAGCTACACTTGTCCATTTAGCTTAGCATGTAAGCTAAGCTTACAACAAAAACCACTAGCTAAACTTTCCTCCCATTTCCACACATGCAAACCACCCTAAAACTCTCTCATTCCTCTCTTCCTTTCCGTCCCAAAATCAAGAACAAACACCCCTTTGATCAATTTTCAACCACAATATTTGATGTTATACACACATATGATGGAAACCTCTTCAACCTCTATTGATTGGTGGTCATTTTAACATCCAAGGAGAAGTCTTGATGGTGTCTTAGGGCTGATTTTCTACAAGGAGTTCTTGAAGAATGGTGGTCTTGAAGATGATCTTGGTTTATCACAAGTTGTGTGATCAAAATCCATGTCTTGATCATAACCTACATCATCATGGTGGTATAAAGATTGTTCTCCTCATCCTCTTGTTATTTTGATTATGTAATCATGTATTTTCTTTCCTATTGTATATGTATATGATGATTATATGATGATAAAAGTATTGTGTGGGGATTTGGTATTGATAAACATGGATAAAAAGATGAAAAACTATATGTAAAAAGGTTAAAATCATGCTTAAAATGATGGCTGTATAAAACAGTAACTAACCACATGTTAGACTGATAAAATGGCAAAGTAGAATCAATATACAGTAAGTAATATGTCTTGTACACATGTGAGAGTTGGCCATGCAATGAAATCATTATAATGAGTGAGATATGACTAAAACAAGTTTAGAGTACAAATCTGAGTTCACTGTTTTGGACGATTTTTAGAAAATACTTAGAGGCTGATTCAACAGTAGCTATAGAAGAGTTAAATGGAGCACATATCATGTAGTTTATGTCATAAAAATTTGAGCTTCTATCTCCATATAGAACTCTAGATATGGCTGTTTTGGTGAACATGAAGGTAAAAATCAGATTTTGGAAATTAAAGTATAATAGTATTATATAAGCACTCAAATAAAAATAGTATAAAATGTGAATTAAAAACCACTAACTCATATAATACATTTATATAAATATGTATAAGGATAAATAAAAGGACATTTTATAAAAATGGTATTTTGATAAGTTTTATAAGTTATAAAACTATAAACATGATTTTTACGACTTTTTCGGCTATTACCGTAAAACTAACGTTTTTTTAAATAAAACTTAGACGGTTGGACCCGTCTAATGTAAACTTTTATAAACTCATATAATGATATATAAGCATATATAACAAGTAAAAACTGATAAAAACCGATCTATATAACGTACGGACATTAATGGGCTAAGTTAACGTTATTGGACTAATAATACAACAAAATGGACTAAAACACTTATAAACTTATTTATTGGGCTTAACCCATTTGGGCCCAACATGTAAAGTATAAATACTGATAATACAAGTATAAAGTGGATTAATACAAGTTAATGAACTTATAATAGGCTTATTGGACCTAAAACACGTAAATAGCTAAAACTAGTAAACTAGTATAAAAGTTATCGACACATAATACTAAAATGAGTAAATGAGAATATGTAAACCCACTTGATCATCATATATATATATATAATCATCATATGTATACATAATTGTTATTTTGATAAAGTCATTGGACAAAAGTCTAAGACGAGTATTATTTGTCTAGGTTTCCGTGATTGAAGCACGTACCATACGTCCGAATTGCCGATAACCCGTCTTCCCACATCAACGTGAGTTCATAGCCTCGCACTCTTTTAAATGTTTTTATGAAATGTTTTATAAACCTGCGAGGGAGATAACATGTTAGTTTTACTAAAATAGGACACCATTTGTCCCGATTGTTTGTTTATTGATTTGGACCCGAATGATTGTATGACCCTATGAATGATTAAATGACCCGATAGATGAAATAAAATGGATTATTAAAGTTAGGTTATGTCACTAAAAGTCCCATTAGCATGAATTATGAACTACCGGGATTTGGTAGACGCTTATGCATATAATAGTACTATTTGGGGACGATCACCCAGTTCGCGCCTTGACGATTGATCCTCGTCGTGCCACATTGATTGGTAAGCGAATTTATGTATGAGAAGATTTCCATAGCGTGATTTTTGTGACGACACGCTAACTTAGATGGGCAAATTGAGTTTCGGGCTAGCTACCCGTTGTTTGTTGTAGTAAGGTAACAATGTCATGCAGCTTATAATAATCCAATTAACCAAATACTACTATACGCACCGAATTACGATGTATTGTCTGACTAGCAATACGGGGTCATACTATTGATATTATGTTCGTGTTTTGGTTTTCATAACCATATTTATATAACGGTTTTTATTTAATCTACACAACGTTGTAAAACGTTTTGTATGATGTTTTTACGACAATGGTTCGTATGATGATTTTTAAGGCAAACGCCTATTTTATGATTTTGATAAGGATTTGTATAAAATGACTTTGGCTATTTTACGGCCTATTAAAATGATTTGTATAAAATGATTTTCGGTAATAATTATGTACCGATGTTATATTGATGGATTTCATTAAACTCTATGAATTCACTCGGCGTTATCGCTGACCTTTTCTTTTAACATGTTTTATCTCAGTGTCACACCCCACCATGGCGGAATATATGGGGCGCGACGTATGGATATCATCACAACAATAACGTGTCTATAGAGTTAACTAAATGAAATAGAAATGTCATAAAAAGGTGACACAATGCCATGACAATATCTCAAACAATGCAGGCGCCTAGGTAAGTAGGTAACACGCCTACCTCTTACCAAATACATACAAATAAACAAACATCAAACATATAGGTGTCTAAAAAGTATCACTTATTCAAACATTAAATAAAAACTAAAAGGAAAGGGATTCCTCCTAATGCAGTCTTAGTAGCCTCTAAACTCTAGCCACTTCTAACCTCATCCTCCTCAACTACCTCACCTGAAAATGACACTAAAATCTGTCAACATAAAGTTGGTGAGAACATAGGTTTAAATTATCAAAACATCTTAAGAACCCTTAACAACCGCTGTAAATAGTTGAAGAAAAACAATTTATAGTAATGGACCATAATGTGATAATCATGCTACATGCATCCACAACAAAACTCAATCCCAGTACCAATCACATCTACAATTCACAAAGCACACTATAATAGTCAAGAAGTATCCCGTCACACACACAAGAACACACACCACACTATCAGGATCTTTCCCACACCACCTGTGGAAGATGAACTATATCCCCGTCGAGATATCTTGCCTCCGAAGAGACGGTGCACAAGTACTAAGGACGGATCGTGCCCCACGAACCAAGAACTCAGGACGGATCGTGCCCCACGCTCCACACACATCACAATGGTCCCATAGACGCCCATACATCTATGTACTAATCCCAATCATAACACAATCAAGATTCACATATCATAACACATATCAAAGTACATATGAGAACACATAAGAACGCAAGTCACACAATAACACATCTATGTCCAAACATTTATAAAAATATAGTACCAAAACATTTTAAGAACACCACAAGTGTCATCTCCATCCCATACTAGAAGAAAACATTTAAAAACTCAGTGAAAATGGGACTATGAACTCACCTGATAGCACAGCAAGCTAGCACTCCTGCAAACCTATAAAATCATATACGACACCCTTAGCTCAGGTCTTAACACCCAAGTTAAGTAACAATCAAGGAGATGAATCTAATCCCCCAATCCCCACTATCTAGTTCTCCCACCACAAGCTATTCTATACGTAAAATTCTAGTTTTTCCCCGGTACGGTTTACTAGTCACTAAACGATCACATGAAGTGAACTTAACACCACACTTGACTCCTACCCTACTGGAGTTATGTTGTTATATGATCTAAGAACTTCAAAAACCAATTTTACTTTCTAATTACACGTTTAACCCTTTCGTTTAGTCTCTACGCCAAAAGTCGTTTTCACCAAAACTGATTTTCCGTACATGCTAAATGTTTGACACCAAAACCCCGACCTAAACACCATAAATTTTATTGAAAACCTCCAGTACTTTTATATACATTATTAAGATTTCCCAAATCAAAAATATTTGTCTATCTCATCCGTTTGGTTAGGTTTTGACTCAAATCCCCGAAATCAAAATTTATTCCTGAACAGCGCACTGTTTTTGTAAAAATTATTTGACGACCTTCCCGAACTCCATTTTCGACCAACCTTACATTTTTGAAAAGTAGACTCTCTGAACTTAATTTTAAAAAAAAGAAACTCGACCAAAGGTGCTAACTACTGCCCGGAACAGTCAATACAAGACAGGCTTAAAAATCAGACTGTTTTACGCCTTTAGGCACTAACCCTTTAAACATCATTAATTATCCCTAAATTTATAACACAAACCCTAAAATCATTAATGGATCTTAATTAATATATTTTTCCAGAAAATTAATAAAACCCTAATCATCTCAATGATGGTTAATTAACAATTCAATTATGATTAATTAATAAAAACATAAATTATATTAAGGTTTAATTGATCACTTACCTTGAAACAAGAAAAATTAATGAACCCTAATCATAATTTCGACTTCTCTTGATATCCATGGAAGATTTAGACTGATTTTAGGTTTATTTAGAGTTATTAGTCGTTTTTAGGGATCTAGGGGTGTTTATATAGGCCTTGGTAACCTTCTGGACAAGTTTAGGCCCAATTAGGACTTTTAAATGGTAATTATCCTATTTTTATTAATTTAATTATTAAAATTAAGGCTATGGGACCCACAAATTCGACTCCTCTCTGTGTTTTATCATATTTACACTCTCCCCCTTCTATTTTATGTTTACTTATACTCCTATACACTTTCGGGACCAAACCGGGTACCCTTTTGCTAATTTTCCGACTTTTTACGCGATTTTTGAACTAGCCTTCATTTCTAAAAGTTTCTAAATATAGAAAGTAACTACAAAACTTATCCTAACCATATTATATATACTTAATACATACATACAACATACGATACGTACACGAAACCTTATCAAAATGATACCTGAACTTTTCTGCAGTTCATTTCTGAACTCATTTCATTTCATTTCATTTCGTTTCATTTCCAACTTATACCATGATTTATACATTCATGTGAACTCATGAGCACGAACCAACCCCATCACATCATCATATAACGTACCATGTACAACATAGACAATGTCTAACATCATGATAAAGTCTCAAATATGAGCACATAACACATAAACGCACACCAAGCACATGATCAACATCAAACAGTCAAAAGTGACAAATCAAAAATCTAGGGTTGTCACATCACTCCCTCCTAATAGAAATCTCGTCCTGACATTTACTCCATAAGCTCAAAAAACTTCATTTCACAACCAACTCGCTATCTCTCTCATAAGAACGTAACCGGATCATCCGTATGACTACAACAACGCCCTCAATGAATATAAGCTCAAGACAAATTTTAGGACCCCAACTTCGGATAAACGATCAAGCCCATGGACATCTAACGGACGTTTACGTGAAAGAATTTAAAAATATGAACCAAAACCTGAGACTCCAAAAGATACTCAACATAAAACATGTATCGACTCCCAACGAACCATGAAAACGGACCAATGACACAAGAAGCACCCAGCGACAACCGAAACGTATTACGACCGGTGACATACTATTAAAACCTTGTGCAAAACCAAATTTTAGCCCAGAATGGATTTTGTACCTTAATTTAAATTAGTTGTTCTAAAACCATGGTATCACATTAGTAATTTATGTAATCATTTGACGAAAAAAATCTATAGTCTCTTCACGAACGATCAATTGTCTAAAGCACACAACACAATATCACGCATCAACATTGACTCCAGAACCCACATTCTTCATTAATGTAACAATCTCTATGATGGATACATCTAAAATCCTATCCCAAAGCAGCCCTATGTTAGCCTTCTAAGTGTCCACTATCCCAAAATACCCAAAACACGAGTTTAAACCATGTTGTCCGAAAATTAATCTTGAACTAGACAGTTGTACAATTAATTCGACCAAGCTACTGACTTCCATTGACAATACGTTCTAAATATTTGAAAAGTACGCTCCGAGTACATAACTTTAGGCTTTTGCATCACCCAAAAATCTTTAAAAACGAATAAGTTATAACCAAAACGATTTTTACCTAGAATCTGCCCAGACATTAACGACAGTTTCTGACAGTTTAGCGATGAATTCTGACAATTTAGCGACAGTTTCTGCCTACTCCGATTTATAACAAAAAAAAAACGGATTTGAAACCCTAAAACCCCTCATTAATTACCAAATTCAAGACCTAATTTATTTTAATTCCAGAAAATTAGAAACCCTTACCCTATCATATGAGTAATTACATGATTTTAACATATTTAATTAAATAAGAACAAGAATTTAACTAAAGATCATTAGCTTTAGGTGATCAAAACCAATTTTAGTTTAAAAAAAAAAAACAAGCCATACTTATATGTTAAAAAAAATATATATCCCATCTTATTTCAAACACGCTTACGACACTTAACCCTTATTTCACCGACTACCAACAACTATTTTAACTATTTACAAATTCCATTTCTTTTACCACATAAGATACAAACTAAAAGATACCGTGATCCCAAAAAGAATTCTCCACCCTCTCAATAGCCTCTACACCAAAAGTACCGTACAAACAAATACGTGAAATGAGGACTCGATAAATGCGCTACTACAGAAGTTGAACATCCCAAAGAATGAAGAGCTATAAAACCATCCTAAGAATACAACCGATAAGTAGAAGGGATATACACATATATAGGCATAGGCGTACATACACTCAAATCCATACAACATATACAATACAAGCATGTATTAACCCTCTTTCATGCAACCATACTTAGGAATCCATTGATGTCGTGGTACTTGTATAACTATGTTGGCCACCATACTTATACCAGTCCCCTTTCACTAATGCACTCCCTCCTATGATGATACTTATAAGAATTAATACTACACATAACACATCAGTCTACCAACTCAAATAATCACATAGATCCTACAACTCATATAAGCACATAATCCACAACATAACATAAGGTGCAAAATCACATGTATTAAAATAACATAGCCAATGCATGAAAAAAATAAACTCGTAGTCCAGCTGAAGCAGCGTAGACTAAATTCAAAATGTATAAAGAACATAAAAACGTAAATAAACAAAATCCAACAATGACTAGCGTATACGACTATAGTTCTACCCGCACTAGTCAAAACTCGTAAAGAAAATAAAATGTAGCTAAGTATGAACTTACTATGGTTCAAATCATACTAGTCAAAACATCGCAATAAATAACATCCAAACACATCAATTAATATAAAATGCACACATACTCCTATGACGCCTATATGCAGGGACCCTTAAGCTATAGATTAGGCTACGCGACTAAGCAACCTAATTCTCTATAACCATTGGCTCTGATACCATTCTGTCACACCCCACCATGGCGGAATATATGGGGCGCGACGTATGGATATCATCACAACAATAACGTGTCTATAGAGTTAACTAAATGAAATAGAAATGTCATAAAAAGGTGACACAATGCCATGACAATATCTCAAACAATGCAGGCGCCTAGGTAAGTAGGTAACACGCCTACCTCTTACCAAAGACATACAAATAAACAAACATCAAACATATAGGTGTCTAAAAAGTATCACTTATTCAAACATTAAATAAAAACTAAGAGGAAAGGGATTCCTCTTAATGCAGTTATAGTAGCCTCTAAACTCTAGCCACTTCTAACCTCATCCTCCTCAACTACCTCACCTGAAAATGACACTAAAATCTGTCAACATAAAGTTGGTGAGAACATAGGTTTAAATTATCAAAACATCTTAAGAACCCTTAACAACCGCTGTAAATAGTTGAAGAAAAACAATTTTTAGTAATAGACCATAATGTGATAATCTTGCTACATGCATCCACAACAAAACTCAATCCAAGTACCAATCACATCTACAATTCACAAAGCACACTATAATAGTCAAGAAGTATCCCGTCACACACACAAGAACACACACCACACTATCCGGATCTTTCCCACACCACCTGTGGAAGATGAACTATATCCCCGTCGAGATATCTTGCCTCCGAAGAGACGGTGCACAAGTACTCAGGACGGATCGTGCCCCACGAACCAAGAACTCAGGACGGATCGTGCCCCACGCTCCACACACATCACAATGGTCCCATAGACGCCCATACATCTATGTACCAATCCCAATCATAACACAATCAAGATTCACATATCATAACACATATCAAAGCACATATGAGAACACATAAGCACGCAAGTCACACAATAACACATCTATGTCCAAACATTTATAAAAATATAGTACCAAAATATTTTAAGAACACCACAAGTGTCATCTCCATCACATACTAGAAGAAAACATTTAAAAACTCAGTGAAAATGGGACTATGAACTCACCTGATAGCACAGCAAGCTAGAACTCCTGCAAACCTATAAAATCATATACGACACCCTTAGCTCAGGTCTTAATACCCAAGTTAAGTAACAATCAAGGAGACGAATCTAATCCCCCAATCCCCACTATCTAGTTCTCCCACCACAAGCTATTCTATACGTAAAATTCCAGTTTTTCCCCGGTACGGTTTACTAGTCACTAAACGATCACATGAAGTGAACTTAACACCACACTTGACTCCTACCCTACTGGAGTTATGTTGTTATATGATCTAAGAACTTCAAAAACCAATTTTACTTTCTAATTCCACGTTTAACCCTTTCGTTTAGTCTCTACGCCAAAAGTCGTTTTCACCAAAACTGATTTTCCGTACATGCTAAATGTTTGACACCAAAACCCCGACCTAAACACCATAAATTTTATTGAAAACCTCCAGTCCTTTTATATACATTATAAAGATTTCCCAAATCAAAAATATTTGGCTATCTCATCCGTTTGGTTAGGTTTTGACTCAAATCCCCGAAATCAAAATTTATTCCTGAACAGCGCACTGTTTTTGTAAAAATTATTTGATGACCTTCCCGAACTCCATTTTCGACCAACCTTACATTTTTGAAAAGTAGACTCTCTGAAATTAATTTTAAAAAAAAGAAACTCGACCAAAGGTGCTACCTACTGCCCGGAACAGTCGACACAAGACAGCCTAAAAAATCAGACTGTTTTACGCCTTTATGCACTAACCCTCTAAACATCATTAATTATCCCTAAATTTATAACACAAACCCTAAAATCATTAATGGATCTTAATTAATATATTTTACAGAAAATTAATAAAACCCTAATCATCTCAATGATGGTTAATTAACAATTCAATTATGATTAATTAATAAAAACATAAATTATATTAAGGTTTAATTGATCACTTATCTTAAAACAAGAAAAATTAATGAACCCTAATCATAATTTCGACTTCTCTTGATATCCATGGAAGATTTAGACTGATTTTAGGTTTATTTAGAGTTATTAGTCGTTTTTAGGGATCTAGGGGTGTTTATATAGGCCTTGGTAACCTTCTGGACAAGTTTAGGCCCAATTAGGACTTTTAAATGGTAATTATCCTATTTTTATTAATTTAATTATTAAAATTAAGGCTATGGGACCCACAAATTCGACTCCTCTCTGTGTTTTATCATATTTACACTCCCCCCTTCTATTTTATGTTTACTTATACTCCTATACACTTTCGGGACCAAACCGGGTACCCTTTTGCTAATTTTCCGACTTTTTACGCGATTTTTGAACTAGCCTTCATTTCTAAAAGTTTCTAAATATAGAAAGTAACTACAAAACTTATCCTAACCATATTATATATACTTAATACATACATACAACATACGATACGTACACGAAACCTTATCAAAATGATACCCGAACTTTTCTGCAGTTCATTTCTGAACTCATTTCATTTCATTTCATTTCGTTTCATTTCCAACTTATACCATGATTTATACATTCATGTGAACTCATGAGCACGAACCAACCCCATCACATCATCATATAACGTACCATGTACTACATAGACAATGTCTAACATCATGATAAAGTCTCAAATATGAGCACATAACACATAAACGCACACCAAGCACATGATCAACATCAAACAGTCAAAAGTGACAAATCCAAAATCTAGGGTTGTCACACTCAGGTACTTGAAGGTAATTCTCGGGAAGACAACAAGAATTCATGGCCCGCACTTAAACAATAATTTCCATTCAAATACTTTGTAAAACTTTGTATGAAATAATATGACTTGGGACCTATGTAACTTTGATATTTATGAATGGAAATGCTCTTATTATTAAATGACGCGATTTTTATGCGTTGTCTATGATGTGAGTAATGTGCTATCCCGTAACACCAACGAGTCTTCCGCTGTATTGAGTTGTATAAATTTGGGGGTGTTATAGAATGCAGATCTCCTAGAAGATCTAATGCTGGCAAACCTTCAAGACAAATTGTTAAGGCTCAGGATCCTAAAGCCATGGTTGCAGTTCAAGGAATTGATGGTATGGGATGGGACTGGAGCTATCTGGCTAAGGATGTGGAAGAGGATAAAGCTTTGGTTGCTGAGATAGAAGAAGAAGAGCATGTTCAATATGCTCTCATGACACACTCCTCCTCTTCATCTGATAATGAGGTATACGATTATGCTTTTTGTAGTAAGGGCTGTAGGTTAAACACTGAGAAACTTAACAAAGAGGTGTTAAGATTATTAGATGATGTGAGTACTGAAAGATGCAAACTGTCGAATTACCAACTAGCTCTCACTCAAACTGAGAAAACAGTTTCTGAATACAAGAAAATGGAATTTGACTTAAATGATAAAATAAATATCTTAAAACATGAGTTAAATGCTAGTATGGATATTAGAAACATCATGGAAAGGGATAATGGTGAGTTACAGGCTAAGTTAGATGAGGCCATTAAGAATAAAGATAATGTTGGCCTTAAAATTCAAAGATTTGATAAGGCCACACAAACCCTAGGAGAATGTGTGAGTAAACAAAGGGATCCTAAGGACATGACTGGGATTGGGATGAAAGATTACTCTGTGGTTCCACCACCAGCTGGTGACTTCTATGGTTTCCAACAAAAGGACCTATCTTGGACTGGTTTGCCAGAACTCCAAGAGGAGGAATTCATTCCTCCACCAAGAGTTGTCACCCCAGTTGAAGAGTATCATCAAAAGTTGACTGACTTGAATGAATGGAAGAAAGCTAACCCTACCTTATTTGTTAAGGGTGGCTTGCTATGTGTAAGTCCTAATGAGTCAACTCCCATTAAGGTTACAAACCCAATCACTGGTAAAGCTGTTGACCTTGGCTCAAACACTGTTAGAAAACCTAGCATTAAGTATGCAGAGATGTATAGGAATACTAGGTAACCTAAGAGCCAAGTTAGCAATGCTGGAACAGGTTTCTTCTCTTCTAGACCTAGGGTTGTGTCTAGAAAAGCCTGTTACACTTGTGGTAGCTTTTCACATTTAGCTTATAAGTGTGTCAACACTCCCAAATTTAGCGCTGACAGGAACAAACTCAGCACTGACAGGAACAAAGTCAACGTTGTTAGAAATTCAAACGTTGTCAGACCCAAACCTTGTGTGCAGCAAAGTCCACAAGGTGTTAGACCTGCCCCATTCTTCACTAGAGGGTCTAACACTCATGGACAAAGACCATTCCAAAAGACAAATACTTGGTCTAATAGGCAATAGGTTTTTGTAGCAAACCCTAGGTTCAACGCTGACAAGGGTAATTTCAGCATTGACAAGACCAATTCCAACGCTGACAGAAACGTGACCATACCTAAATATTTGCATCCACAGGGTAAGGGGTCTAAAGCTTCTTCAAGCTTAACATGGAGACCCAAGAAAGATCAAAACCCTAATGATAATGGGATTTCAATGACCTGCAATAGATTTAATTACATTTCAAAAGTCATTACAAAACCTATTGGGGTTAATTGGGTATTTCATCCAAAGAAGGATGAAAATGGTGTTGTTGTGAGAACTAAGTCTGTTCTTATGGAACAACCAGATGAATCCAAGTCTGTTAAGGCTTGGGTTCCCAAAGAAAACTAACTTGTTTTCTTTATGTGCAGGGCATTCAAAGACAGATCAATGATTTTGGATATTGGGATAGTGGATGCTCAAGGCACATGACAGGGAAGGAAGATTATCTGACGAACTTCACTACCATTAAGGATGTTGATGTCAGGCACTATAGATCCATGATTGGATCATTGATGTATCTTACAGCCTCTAGACCTGACATCATGTTTGCTGTGTGTGCTTGTGCACGCCATCAAGTGACTCCCAAAGAATGTCACCTTTATGCTGTAAAAAGGATCTTTAGGTACCTAAGATGCTATCCTAGTCTTGGTTTGTGGTACCCAAAAGATTCACCATTGGAGCTTGTTGAATAATATGTGAAGAATACCCATTTGGGTTACCTGTGCTTCTCATTATCATATATAGAGGTACATGTTACATATGAGTCCCTACACTATACATCAATATATAAAATAGATAAATACATAAAGCTTATTTAACATACCCCCGCAGTCTAAAGGGAGGATCCCGAATATTTATACTGGTGCGAAACTCTAGAAATAACTGCGAAGGTAATCCTTTAGTAAATATATCCGCAAATTGATGTTTAGATGGAACATGTAACACACGTACGTGTCCAAAAGCAACACATTCTCTAACAAAGTGTAAATCTATTTCAACATGTTTGGTTCGTTGGTGTTGTATGGGATTAGATGCTAAATACACGGCACTGACATTATCACAGAACACAACTGTAGTACGCTGAAGAGGACATGATAACTCAAGAAGAAGATTACGAAGCCAAGCGGCTTCAGCAACTACATTGGCAACCCCCCTATATTCAGCTTCAGCACTAGAATGAGACACAACATGTTGTCTCTTAGATGACCAAGAAACAAGATTATCACCTAGAAAAACACAAAAACCAATGTTGTTTTCTCAAGGTGAGCACCGATTGTTGTTTTCTCTCTTTTTTTGATTAAATTTACTTTTCTATTTTCTATTATTGTGTTGGCAATGACAACTCCAGCCACCACTTCAATCAATTCGACTGCCATCATACCATCTCCTAGCTCATTAACATTCTCTTTAACCAATGTTTATCACAACTTCAGTTTTAAGTTATCAATGGATGGCGCAAAATACAAACTTTGGCTAACTATCTTTCTTGATTTATGTACGTGTGCTAAGGTTAGTGATCACATCACTAAGAAACCTCCTGATGTTATAGATGAAGATTGGACATCGATTGATGCAAAAATTAAAACATGGTTCTATAACACAGTTGAAGCAAACCTTTTACAAAATGTCATTCAAGAAAAATGTACTGCTAAAGAACTTTGGGATAACATTGAAGCATTCTTTAGGAACAACAAAATGTCGCGAGCTCTTCAACTTAAAGAAACCTTTTGCAAAACGAAAAAAGGTTCGTTGTCTATTACAGAATATTGTCACACACTCAAAAGTCTTGCAGATTCTCTTGCTGATTTAGACTCCCCTGTTAGTGAGACAGAGTTAGTTATGCAGATTCTCCGCCAATTACCGTCCTCATATAATAGTATGAAAGATACTATCACCAACACCAACCCATTCCCTACCTTTGTTAATGCTCGAAACATGAGTCACGTGACGAGTATACAGAACCCCCAAATGAACCCATGTTAGATTCATCTACTGCTCTTTACCACACTACCCATCAAAACAATAATGGAAAAGGGAAAAATAAATCTAACAAAAATGGGGGCAATAATCGTGGGGCTCCCAAGGGTGGTACTACTAACAGTGGTGTTGCAGGTGTTACATCTTTTACAGGTAATGTATCATAACAGCCGTTTGCTCAACAACATCAACAAAATCATCTACCTCGACAACAGCTGTATCAACATCATGGTTACTCATACCCAGCTCCAATGCAATACAACCATCACTTTCGACCTCAAGTCGCTCATTATGCAAGCTCTGATACCATGTTGAATAATATGTGAAGAATACCCATTTGGGTTACCTGTGCTTCTCATTATCATATATAGAGGTACATGTTACATATGAGTCCCTACACTATACATCAATATATAAAATAGATAAATACATAAAGCTTATTTAACAGAGCTGATTGCATATTCAGACAGTGACTATGGAGGTGATAAGTTTGATAGAAAATCCACAACTGGTGGATGTCAGTTTCTTGGGAGCAGGTTGATATCTTGGCAATGCAAGAAACAAACAGTGATGGCTAATTCTACAACTGAAGCCGAGTATGTGGCTGCAGCTGCTTGTTGTGGACAAGTTTTGTGGATTCAGAACCAGCTGTTGGACTATGGGTATAATTTCATGCATACCAAGATATTTGTTGACAATAACATCACTTTACGCATTATTAAGAATCCTGTACATCATTCTAAAACTAAACACATAGAAATTAGACACCATTTTATAAGAGATTGTTTTGAAAAAGGTTTAATACAACCAGATAGGGTTGACACGGAAGAGAATGTGTCAGATTTACTAACTAAACCTTTTGATGTTGGGAGGTTTCAATACTTGGTAACAAGTATTGGAATGATCAATCTCACATAATATGTATTTTGGAGTCTTTTTGTAAAAGTATGTACAGGATAATGCATTGTTATTGGTCTTTTTGAGGAGGTAGATTTTCCACTATATTTTTCTAACACCAACAAAGGTTGCTTGAACGCTGATAAGTGTTTTTGTAACGTTGTCAGCAATATATTTGTCTAATGTTGACAAAGCTTCCCTCAACGCTGTCATGTGTTATCGGGGCGTTGTCAGCAACAATGTTAGTTTTGTGGTTTTTAATCTAAGTGTGCAGGTGGTGTTAGAAGTATACCATTGGATACAGAGTTGCTTATGGATCAATGGAGAAGAATTTGGGCATGTTTTTGTTTATGGATGATGGTTGGAATTTTTAATTCCTATCTTGACATAAATTTTTTATGTTCATGCATATTTTTAGCAACATATGTATCATAGTTTAAGGGGAGGTTTTTAGGAACCTTTAGGATGTTTGGGTATCCATATGATACTCTTATCACAATTCTAGATTGTGTCCACATGTGAGTATGAGTTAGTTTTACTAAATCATGAGGCACTGTAGCATGCAAAGTTGATATACTATGCACGCTGCCAAGACATTTTTGGCCTAGAATTGGTTGTTGTCTGTTGGGAGACTTGGGAATGATTTTGTCATGGGATTTACCTGGGAGTAACAAGGGATTTTATAAGGTAACTTAGTTGTTAAGAGTTTTGGTTAGCAGGGGACACTAGAGGACTGTTATGTCTATCTTGCATAAGCAAGTGTGCATAACTGGATAGTGCTTGCCGCCCTATAATAATTATCAACTTTTTGGTTATCTTCTCTAGGATAAACTACTTTGTTAAGGTAATTTTTCATTTTTAAACATTTTTATTTTTGGACGCTGACAAGTATTTTTCCAAGCGTTGTTGTGACACGCTGACATCGCTATGGCAAACGTTGACAAGAATATAGCCGTTGGGCATTGATAGGTTATTTGTGACCGTTGACACTCAATGGGACCTACCCAGTTGTTACTTTTTGATATATTTTTAGGTCGTAATTTTGGGAGCTGATAACTTTCATTTAATGCATGAGATAAACTTATTTTTTTTCAATATTTTCATGATTACATTTTGAAAATACTTGCCTATTTTTGGGCCAATCACATGCATTTTCTTCTCCTATATATTTGGCTCCTATTTTTAAACAGGGTACCTATTATTCTTGTCTAACACAATTTTCTCTTATCAACTTCATCTTTATCAATCATTTTAACAGCTTTCAACAATGGCACCAAAGTTTAAACCATCATATTTGGAATTGGGGTTCAGAAGCCAACACAACATGATCGCGTATCTTGAAGCTGATGATGCTCTGTTTCCCCAATACACACAAATGGTGGCGTATTTGAATGCATCTCCTTTTAGGTATGCTCTTTCTCATGCACCACTCATTCCTGTCACACATATTAAACAGTTTTGGAACAATGTTAGTTCCTCAACAGTTAATAGAGTGACTACATTATCTTCTATTATTCATGGGAGAACTTGGGTGGTTACTGAAGCTTTGGTACGCCAAGCTTTGCATCTTGATGATGCTGATGGTATAACCACCCTTCCTATTAGTGAAATAGAACAAGGACTAAGGGCTTTGGGTTATCCTTTTCCTGATGAAGGAACTTTAAATAAATATCATAAACAGGAGTTTCCCCCAGCCTGGAAGTACCTAATACATGTCCTCCTACAATGTTTGAGTCCCAAGTGCACTGCACACAATGAGATCAATAGATCTATTGCAAGTGCTATTGTGTGCATTGCTACTGGGCAAAAATTTAATTATTCCAAAATGATTTTTGAGGGCATGTGTAAAAATAAAGGGAACAAAATGACTTTAGCTTATCCCAGATTTTTACAAATGGTTTTTGATGTCCAAGGATACTGCACAAGGGATCATGATGATTTTTATGAGATCCCTGTGCAAAAGAAAGCAATTTTTATGAAGATGAACTCACCCCCACATCGTGACCTACCTCTAACCCAAGCTATGCTTGCTGTCATTGAAGCAGCACAACCCCAACCAGACCCTCAACCTCAAATTGACCCAATACCTGAACCATTACCTTCACCACAACATATGCAAATTGACCAAGAACCCTTCGACGCTGACACGTTAAATGTTGGCGTTGATGTACCTATTTCAAACGTTGACACACAACCTTCACAGACCCAAACACCCCATAACCAACCCACATCCACCCAATCCATATCATCATCTCCACCAACACAATATAGGTTACAAAAACGCCAAAGGACTACTGGAGTGTTCTTGTAACACCCCCAAGTTTATACAACTTAGTACAGCGGAAGACTAGTCGGTGTTACGGGATAGCACATTACTCACATCATAGACAACGCATAAAAATCGCGTCGTTTATTTATAAATCATTTCCATTCATAATTATCAAAGTTACATCGGTCCCAAGTCATTACATTTCATACAAAGT
Source organism: Glebionis coronaria (assembly GCA_025667525.1). Classification (NCBI taxonomy): domain Eukaryota; kingdom Viridiplantae; phylum Streptophyta; class Magnoliopsida; order Asterales; family Asteraceae; genus Glebionis; species Glebionis coronaria. Next base: position 538,904 of record JANFOE010001005.1, read on the forward strand.
TTTACAAAGTATTTGAATGGAAAAATATTGTTTAAGTGCGGGCCATGAATTCTTGTCGTCTTCCCGAGAATTACCTTCAAGTACCTGAGATAAGACATGTTAAAAGAAAAGGTCAGCGATAACGCCGAGTGAATTCATAGAGTTTAATAAATTCCATCAATATAACTTTGGTATAAAATTAGTACCAAAAATCAATTCGTACAAATCATTGTAATAGGCCGTAAAATAGCCAAAATCATTTTATACAAATCTTTATAATAGGCCATAAAATAGCCAAAATCATTTTATACAATCCTTATCGAAAATCATAATATAGGCATTTGCCTTAAAATCAATATACGATCCAATGTCGTAAAAACATCATACAATACGTCTTAAGACGTTGTATAAAATCAAATAAAAACCGTTATATGAATATGGTTATGAAAACAAAAATACAATCATAATATCAATAGTATGACCCTGTATTGCTAGTCAGGCAATACATCGTAATTCGGAGCGTCTAAGTATTTCGTTAATTCGGATTATTATAAGCCGCATGACATTGTTACCTTACTAAACCAAAACGGGTAGCTAACCCGATACCAATTTTGCCCATCTAAAGTAGCGTGTCGTCACAAAGGTCACGCTATTGAAATCTTCTCATACATTAATTCGCTTACCAATCAATGTGGCACGACGGGGATCAACCGTCAAGGCGCGAACTGGGGTGATCGTCCCCAAATAGTACTATTAAATGCATAAGCGTCTACCAACTCCCGGTAGTTCACAATTCATGCTAATGGGACTTTTAGTGACATAACCTAACTTTAATAATCCATTTAATTTCATCTATCGGGTCCATTAATCATTTATCGGGTCATACAATCGGGTCATTCAATCATTCGGGTCCAAAATCAATAACAAACAATCGGGACAAATGGTGTCCAAACTTTTATAAAAACTAACATGTTATCTCCCTCGCGGGTTTATAAAGCATTTATAAAACATTTAAAAGAGTGCGAGGCTATGAACTCACGTTGATATGGGAAGGCGAGTTATCGGCAATTCGGACGTACGGTATGTGCTTCAATCACGGAAACCTAGACAAATGATACTCGGTCTTAGACTCATGTCCAATGACTTTATAAAATAATTATGTATACATATGATGATTATATACATATGATGATCAAGTGGGTTTACATATTCTCGTTTACTCCTTTTAGTGTTATATGTCGATAACTTTTATATTAGTTTGCCAGTTTTACCCGTTTGCGTGTCTTAAGTCCAATAAGCTTATTATAAGTTATTTAACTTATTTTAATTCATTTTGTACCTATATTATCAGTATGTATACTTTCCAAGTTGTGCCTAAATGGGTTAAGCCCAATAATTTCTTTTTACAAGTTTTTATCCTACTTAGTCCATTTATTAGTCCAATATGTTTATTTAACTTGTTGATGTCCGTATGCCCTATAGTTCGGGTTTTATCGGTTTTTAGTTGTTATACATGTCTATATATCAGTATATAGGTTTTATAAAGTTTTCATTAGACGGGTCCAACCATCTAAGTTTTATTTAGCAAAAACGTTAATTTTACGGCGATAGCCGAAAAAAATCGTAAAAATCAAGTTTATAGTTTTATAACTTATAAAACTTAACAAGTTACCATTTTTATAAAATGTCCACTTATTTAGCCTTTTACATACTTATATAAATAAAATCCATAAGTTAGTAGGTTTTACTTTTACATTTTATATATTAAAATGTGAGTGCTTATATAATAGTATTATTCTTTAATTTCCAAAAATCTGATTTTTAACTTCATCTTCACCAAAACTGCCATATCTTGAGTTCTACATTGAGATAGAAGCTCAAATTTTTATCACATAAACTACATGATATTTGCTACATTTAACTCTTCTATAGCTACTGTTGAATCATCCTTTAAGTATTTTCTAAAAATCGTCCAAAACAGTAACTTCAGATTTATACCCTAAACTTGTTTTGATCATATCTCACTCATTATTTTGATTCCATTGCATGGCCAACTCTCACATGTGTACAAGACCCATAGCTTACTGTAAATCCATCCTACTTCAATCATATTATCAGTTTACCATATGGTTCTTTACTGTTTTATACAGCCATGCAAATTAATCAAGATTTTAACCTTGTTTCTTAGAGTTTTTCACCTTTTTATCCATGATTATCAACAACAAATCCCCACATAACATTTTTATCATCATATAATCATCATAAATATATACAATAGGAAATAAATACATGATTACATAAACAAAAATAACAAGAAGTTGAGGAGGACAATCTTTATACCACCAACTTGATGTAGTTTATGAGTTTGGCATGGTTTTTGATGGAGAAACTTGTAGACACCCATGACCATCTTCAAAACCATCATGCTCCATGAACTACTTGTGGAAAATCAGCCTTGATACTCCATGGATGTTATAATCACCACCATTCAAGAGAGCTTCAAGAGGGCATCAACATGTGTGTAAATAACATGAGATTTGTGGTTGATTTTGATCAAATGAGGGTGTTTAAGGGGAGGATAGGGACGGCAATCTAGAGAGAGAGAGGAGAGTTTATGTTGGTTTTGCATGTTGTGAATGTGTTAGCTAGTTTCATCTAGTGGTTTTTGTTGTATCAAAAGCTTAAAGTGTAAGCTAATGACATGTGTTGAGTTACTAGCTAAAAAAACTTGACACCAAAGTGGTTTGTGTTAGTGTTGTGGCCGGTTTGAGTGTGCGGTGGGACAAGTGTCCCACTTGTCTCATCCCATTTAGTTACGGGTACTCCTCGATTCTAGTTTCCTCGATTTGCGTGCCCTCGGGTCGTTTTACGAAAAACGTTTTTATAAATTATGAATCAACGTCACAAAACGAATCCAATAAAAATTGTTTCATCAAAAACGGAGTTCGAAAACGTAAATACGTAATCCTAAGGTTTCCGGTTTAGTCGTAAAGGACGTTAAAATAAAATCGTAAGTCCTAGTTTCTTCTCGTAAATTTGTGAGTTTATGAACTAACACAAATTTAAAACTCCAAAATAACATTCTCAGATAAATTTATTTTATGAAATGTCGGACTGTCACCAAAGACGGTGTATATAAACGTAAGCACGTAACGTTAAATCCTCCGGTTTAGACGTAGTCGATGCTACTCCAAGACGTAAATCCAAATTTCTTCCCAAAATATGTGAGTTCATATTGTAACATTAAAATAATGTTTTTAAATAATATTCGAGAATAAAATATCATCCATAAATTGACGGATTGTCACAGCATTTACCCCTAAACAGGATCTTTGTCCTCAAAGATCATCTTACTACTCGCTTCTTATAGAGTTAAAGCCATGTGGGTATTTCCTCCACACTCGGTCTTTTCTCACAACTTCAATTTATTATAATACGCGAGTTTCATCAAACATAACTACGGGAATAAGATCAGGCTTAATGTTGACTTACTTTCTCTATCCATGTTGTTCACGGGTTTCTGATGAATGCAACTTTTCGCCGATCTAAGCTTTACTAAGAATAATCAGATTTTCACTTGATAGGTATTCCATCAAGTTCGATTTACGAAACATAATTCACGCAGTCTTTGAAGTCCTAGGGTAGATCCAGCTTATATGCCTTTCAATCCCAACTTTTACATCATCTCAATGGTCCCATACAACGGGGACTTATATCCCATGATTTGTCAGATCATGAATTCATTTTTTTCCAAGGTTCAAAATTGTGGCATAACTTCGCTACCCATTTGGTACTTCAAGATCCACATTTCACATTCACATAACCTCTTGCCCACTATCGGCAGTCAATAATCAAATCCTAATTTCAACAATCATTTCAGATCTCGCGGGTCGGGTATTTTGCAAGGATAGGTTCGCCATCATAGGAAACCTTAAACCTAAAAGACATGTCCAACTCACAATGGGTGTATGTCGGGTGTCTTCATCTCAACTCTTGCTTACAGATGCTCTAATATTTAGATCCTAACAGGATTCGATCTCAATCCTAACACGATGATTATCAAAGATAAGCTCTCCAAAGGAAAACGATTACACGGTCTATTACCAAAGGTCAATCATTCAAACACAAAACAGCACTTATATTACCTTGTATCGTTACTTTACCTCGTCCCTTCGATTTGGGGTGGTACATAGTACTCTCAATCAAGGTTCGTTCTCAATGATTTCTGAGCAAATCTCTAGAAATTCGATGCGAAGCGAGGATCTTGACATAGATGATCGATACAGGCATGCTATGTTTACATAACTCTTTTGCATTTATCATTAACGAGAATGATATTAGCAGATTTGGTTAGTCTGTCGACGATGACCCAAATCGAATTAAATTCAGATGATGACCTTTGCAATAGCTAAACATTTACTAATGTATGAGGCGATGTCTGCCTTCATAATTGCCATCAGTACAACTTCTTCAGACAAAGATACTTTTAGTCATGAATGACATAAATAGAATACTTATACTTACAAATTCCAACATAACTATATCTCACAATCTCCATATTTAGGCAACCAAAAGTGGCCTTTAAAACATTTAATGCTATCGGCTTCTCAATTCTTAATGGTTCACTTTAGCCGCGAACCTCTTTTAGTATCTATATTCACTTTTCTAGATAAATAATTATCATGTCCATAATTCACTCAGATATTCTTTCTATAATATGCGGCAGTAATTACGTTCACCTTCCTGATGAAATAAATATCATATCCGTATTTATTCAAAATTCTTTCTTCATATCTTCTATATTTCAGTTTCTTCTCAACTATCATTTTTATCAGTTTTTCTCAATCCGGCGTCTAAAGCGTCGATAATTATTACAATTAATTAAATTATAATTATTAAATTTTTATAAAACGTAAACGTTAAAAGTTTAAATTTCTTAGTTCGACCAATTATATAAAATGTTCAAAAATAAATTTGAATTTAATTAACAAGATTTTTGCGGATTTATCAAAAATAATTAATAACATTCGTAAATATTTGAAAAATCTTTGATTATACTTTTGGTCAAAATTTTCTTAGTTTGAAAAGCGTAAATTATTGTTTCAAATTTCAAGTCATGTTTTATATAGTTTCCTCAATTCCTCTTAAGTTGTCTAGAAGTATACACAAACATTTACCCCTAAACAGAAGTTTAGTTAAATGGTTTGTGTATAAGGGAATAATCCCTTAAAATCCTTTGTTAAAATATTTGTCAAAATATATTTGCACTTTCTTTTTTTTTTTTTTGTAAAATCCAAAGTCTTAAAAGGGCTCTCAATTTTGAAGAGTCTATATGCATACATCTTACCATTATTAATCCAATGGTCATTTTATGTAAAGGATTAAGTTTTTAATCCCTAAGCGTTTATGGTTCTAATCTTTGAAAAGTCAATATAGCTTCCATTATCTATTAATCACATGGTTAAATCATGTAAAGATTCAAGTCTTCAATCATGTGTTAATTATTCAAGGTTCAGGTTTTCACTGTTCGGCCAATTCAGGGCAGTCTATAATTAATTATTAACTCATTCTTATTCTTATAAACAAACATATAGTCCTTAATGATCACGAGTCATGAATTTATCAAATTACAGCCTACACACGTGATTCATCATAATTATGAATACTACATGTGCATTGTCAATCCAAACGACATCGCGTGAAACTCATAACGTTCATCACAAGTTCCGGATGTAGTGATTGGAATAGATAATCTTCTTCGCAGATGCGAAGTTGATAATAACCATGCCGGGGATCAAATCCTTAAAACATATGCTAAAACCTTGTAAATGATCGAACAATTCTTCCATTTCGAGTTATGGATATCGTTTTCGATTGTCAATTTACTCAGTCACATTAATCTATAAATATAAGGAAAGATAACACCATAGCTCTTCAGGATGACAGGCTTGGTATAATAAAATCTTTCTCCGACAACTTTCTCAGTTGTACGGTAATTCCTTTAATTCAGATGGTGCTGACGTACAGTGCACAAGCCGCAAGTGCAGCACCGGAAATAAAATCAATACCAAATTCAATCTTGCCTTAATGGCAAAAGTCTAAGTGATTCACCAACAAATACTTCCTAAAGTTTCAGATAAGATAAATATCTTTTAATAAATTCATATTAGGCTCTTCTAGGTTATAATATCTATGACTAGTTCACAACCATTCATGGTATAATTTCAAGTCTAAATACAGGAAATCGTCATCCACCAAGAATTACTTATATCACTTTTGATAATCAACATCTTATCTTTTTAGGGGAATTCTACTCGAGTTCCCATCAATTAAGACAATATCGTCATGTCATCATCAATCAATCCATTCTACCGGCATTATCAACTTTTCAGTTTCATTGTCGTCGATAAGATGTGAACTTCTCAAAAGACTAAAAATAACTCATAATCCTTCACAAATTCAAGGATATATGGAGACACAACTACCATCTAAAGAGTAAGGTCAACGCATAATCTACGCGAGAGAATTTCAAATCGGGTACAGACGAAAACATTTAATGAATATGAATATATCCCATGTTTTCATAATTTGAGTACGCATTCGAAAGCTCCTCGAATCGTTACCCAGGTCATTAAAATGAAATCAAATCAAAAGAAATGATAAGAACGTCAATACATCCAGTCGGGTATCAACACTTGGTAATCAGATACTTTTCCTAAGAATCTCACTACGGGAGAATTGGACAGGAAAGAATTGTCAATTGTCAAATGAGACAATCTCCACAGATGAGTAAATTCAACTCAGAAGAATAGATGCTACAGGCACATATGTAGGTGTCCCTAACATTATGTCCCTATTTTTCACTTCTTGTAGATCTCATAAATTTTAATCTTTCACAATCTTTAAAGAAATTTAGTGTTTATTAATCAGTTTTATGGTGACTACTAATCAGCCTTGCATGGTCCATTCCAAATTGTATGTAGGCGCGCAACTATATACAATTTCAAGATTAACGATGCAATACTCAGTTCGTCAAAATTTTATCATCATATTTATAAAAACATTTTCATGCTTAATTCTTAAATAAGAATCAAAAATAAATTTACAAGGATTTTCTTTGTTATGAAAAACAATTAAGTTTTCCAAAGTGTTTTATAAACAACCTCATTTCAATAACAATCACTTATAAATCTCACTATGAATAATCCTTATAGTGATGAAAATTCAATTTTTCTCAATGGATACCGTTTTAACTTCATAAAAACAATGAATGATCTGCAAAAGAGTGATGAAGAGTCGTTCACCAAGAACTAACTACAATAAGATAGGAAATGAGCCTTAGCCAAATAATCATGAGGTTCATGATCTTAATGGCACTCAAAAGAGAATAATTCACAATGTAACTCAAATCAAGATGAGTACTTGTTCAATGGTTGCATCACTAATGCGAGCATTAGGACGAAGCAATAAAAGATAGATAACATCGATACATGTAGAATTTAGCAATCAAATGTAGTCTTTTCATTAATCACAAACAAGTCAAATTATACCGTAACACATTACGTGTCACTATGTCATACAATTCTCAAAACTCATCCTACCAACTGATGTCTCAGTTAAGTTAGGGATTTTTAAAAGATACCACAATGAATACTAATCTACAAGAGTCATTAGGTGTCCTGCCTGTCCCGGAAGATCCATCGGTCCCAATTTTGAAGAAGATTTCTTCAATTTATTTATTGGACACTGGGCATCCTCATTAGTGGACAATGGCCTAGGAACAACACTTAACACAAACCTACAATCATTTAAAACCTTATAATTCAATCAAAGAACTTAACGACTTATATTAACAATCTCATATTCCATACAGGTTAAATTTTACTTTATTCAAGTTTCAACCAATTTTATACTCAATTCAATATCCTACCTCATATTCCAATACTTACAACCTTATTCTTCGGCCTTGTAAAGGCAATACAATCTCAATATAAATCAACACTTAATTTCCAATCCTATTAGCTCTTACAACAACAATTATCAAATGAGTCATTAATATGAAATGACTTGATCATTCAACTTAGACTTCTCGGAAAGGTATTAGTGGCATGAGGCTTTTGGGTAATGGTTCCAATTACAGCCTCAAGTGCAATATTCACCCTTTCGATTTCAATTTAAGAATTGGATGACAACGAATCAGATGACATCTTTCCAGGTGATAACGTTTTGTCAAACTCCACTCTATAAGAAAAGATCGTCATGACATCGATATCAGTTTTAATCTCGCCAATTCTTTTTCAATTTCACAATCAACTACTATCTACATTTCTACGAATATCAACCATTTGTCGGGATCATAAATATCCACAACTTGGTTTAGATTTAGGATAGCTAGAATTCCTACGAGAATAGCTTAGATTAATTTACTAGGGGATTTAGGGTTACTTGTGACAATCGACGTCGTATAAATACCTCGTATAAAAATCAAAATAATCATCAAACAATCATGTAATAAAATTACATCATATATATATAATCCAAGTTTTATATATATATATATTAAAATAACACTTCTCAGTCTTGGCCTTGTCGGTAACTCGGGAATTCTTCGGCACCGTTATAGTCAAAAGATTTTTTTAGACATTTTGTGAAAAATGTTTATAGTTAAAATATTTTGAAATGTTTTATTCAAAACCTTGGTTTTAAAAATCTTTCGTTCTCTATAACGAGAGCTCTGGTACCAAACTGTAACACCCCCAAGTTTATACAACTTAGTACAGCGGAAGACTAGTCGGTGTTACGGGATAGCACATTACTCACATCATAGACAACGCATAAAAATCGCGTCGTTTATTTATAAATCATTTCCATTCATAATTATCAAAGTTACATCGGTCCCAAGTCATTACATTTCATACAAAGTTTTACAAAGTATTTGAATGGAAAAATATTGTTTAAGTGCGGGCCATGAATTCTTGTCGTCTTCCCGAGAATTACCTTCAAGTACCTGAGATAAGACATGTTAAAAGAAAAGGTCAGCGATAACGCCGAGTGAATTCATAGAGTTTAATAAATTCCATCAATATAACTTTGGTATAAAATTAGTACCAAAAATCAATCGTACAAATCATTGTAATAGGCCGTAAAATAGCCAAAATCATTTTATACAAATCTTTATAATAGGCCATAAAATAGCCAAAATCATTTTATACAATCCTTATCGAAAATCATAATATAGGCATTTGCCTTAAAATCAATATACGATCCAATGTCGTAAAAACATCATACAATACGTCTTAAGACGTTGTATAAAATCAAATAAAAACCGTTATATGAATATGGTTATGAAAACCAAAATACAATCATAATATCAATAGTATGACCCTGTATTGCTAGTCAGGCAATACATCGTAATTCGGAGCGTCTATTAGTATTTCGTTAATTCGGATTATTATAAGCCGCATGACATTGTTACCTTACTAAACCAAAACGGGTAGCTAACCCGATACCAATTTTGCCCATCTAAAGTAGCGTGTCGTCACAAAGGTCACGCTATTGAAATCTTCTCATACATTAATTCGCTTACCAATCAATGTGGCACGACGGGGATCAACCGTCAAGGCGCGAACTGGGGTGATCGTCCCCAAATAGTACTATTAAATGCATAAGCGTCTACCAACTCCCGGTAGTTCACAATTCATGCTAATGGGACTTTTAGTGACATAACCTAACTTTAATAATCCATTTAATTTCATCTATCGGGTCCATTAATCATTTATCGGGTCATACAATCGGGTCATTCAATCATTCGGGTCCAAAATCAATAACAAACAATCGGGACAAATGGTGTCCAAACTTTTATAAAAACTAACATGTTATCTCCCTCGCGGGTTTATAAAGCATTTATAAAACATTTAAAAGAGTGCGAGGCTATGAACTCACGTTGATATGGGAAGGCGGGTTATCGGCAATTCGGACGTACGGTATGTGCTTCAATCACGGAAACCTAGACAAATGATACTCGGTCTTAGACTCATGTCCAATGACTTTATAAAATAATTATGTATACATATGATGATTATATACATATGATGATCAAGTGGGTTTACATATTCTCGTTTACTCCTTTTAGTGTTATATGTCGATAACTTTTATATTAGTTTGCCAGTTTTACCCGTTTGCGTGTCTTAAGTCCAATAAGCTTATTATAAGTTATTTAACTTATTTTAATTCATTTTGTACCTATATTATCAGTATGTATACTTTCCAAGTTGTGCCTAAATGGGTTAAGCCCAATAATTTCTTTTTACAAGTTTTTATCCTACTTAGTCCATTTATTAGTCCAATATGTTTATTTAACTTGTTGATGTCCGTATGCCCTATAGTTCGGGTTTTATCGGTTTTTAGTTGTTATACATGTCTATATATCAGTATATAGGTTTTATAAAGTTTTCATTAGACGGGTCCAACCATCTAAGTTTTATTTAGCAAAAACGTTAATTTTACGGCGATAGCCGAAAAAAATCGTAAAAATCAAGTTTATAGTTTTATAACTTATAAAACTTAACAAGTTACCATTTTTATAAAATGTCCACTTATTTAGCCTTTTACATACTTATATAAATAAAATCCATAAGTTAGTGGGTTTTACTTTTACATATTATATATTAAAATGTGAGTGCTTATATAATAGTATTATTCTTTAATTTCCAAAAATCTAATTTTTAATTTCATCTTAACCAAAACTGCCATATCTTGAGTTCTACATTAAGATAGAAGCTCAAATTTTTATCACATAAACTACATGATATTTGCTACATTTAACTCTTCTATAGCTACTGTTGAATCATCCTTTAAGTATTTTCTAAAAATCGTCCAAAACAGTAACTTCAGATTTATACCCTAAACTTGTTTTGATCATATCTCACTCATTATTTTGATTCCATTGCATGGCCAACTCTCACATGTGTACAAGACCCATAGATTACTGTAAATCCATCCTACTTCAATCATATTATCAGTTTACCATATGGTTCCTTACTGTTTTATACAGCCATGCAAATTAATCAAGATTTTAACCTTGTTTCTTAGAGTTTTTCACCTTTTTATCCATGATTATCAACAACAAATCCCCACATAACATTTTTATCATCATATAATCATCATAAATATATACAATAGGAAATAAATACATGATTACATAAACAAAAATAACAAGAAGTTGAGGAGGACAATCTTTATACCACCAACTTGATGTAGTTTATGAGTTTGGCATGGTTTTTGATGGAGAAACTTGTAGACAACCATGACCATCTTCAAAACCATCATGCTCCATGAACTACTTGTGGAAAATCAGCCTTGATACTCCATGGGAACTCCTCCTTGGATGTTATAATCACCACCATTCAAGAGAGCTTCAAGAGGGCATCAACATGTGTGTAAATAACATGAGATTTGTGGTTGATTTTGATCAAATGAGGGTGTTTAAGGGGAGGATAGGGACGGCAATCTAGAGAGAGAGAGGAGAGTTTATGTTGGTTTTGCATGTTGTGAATGTGTTAGCTAGTTTCATCTAGTGGTTTTTGTTGTATCAAAAGCTTAAAGTGTAAGCTAATGACATGTGTTGAGTTACTAGCTAAAAAAACTTGACACCAAAGTGGTTTGTGTTAGTGTTGTGGCCGGTTTGAGTGTGGGGTGGGACAAGTGTCCCACTTGTCTCATCCCATTTAGTTACGGGTACTCCTCGATTCTAGTTTCCTCGATTTGCGTGCCCTCGGGTCGTTTTACGAAAAACGTTTTTATAAATTATGAATCAACGTCACAAAACGAATCCAATAAAAATTGTTTCATCAAAAACGGAGTTCGAAAACGTAAATACGTAATCCTAAGGTTTCCGGTTTAGTCGTAAAGGACGTTAAAATAAAATCGTAAGTCCTAGTTTCTTCTCGTAAATTTGTGAGTTTATGAACTAACACAAATTTAAAACTCCAAAATAATATTCTCAGATAAATTTATTTTCTGAAATGTCGGACTGTCACCAAAGACGGTGTATATAAACGTAAGCACGTAACGTTGAATCCTCCGGTTTAGACGTAGTCGATGCTACTCCAAGACGTAAATCCAAATTTCTTCCCAAAATATGTGAGTTCATATTGTAACATTAAAATAATGTTTTTAAATAATATTCGAGAATAAAATATCATACATAAATTGACGGATTGTCACAGTTCTCCTCTAGTGGTCCTAGCCATGTAGCAGAGAGGACCACCACCACAAGTGTGGTTGGTGTTATGGATGAGGATGGGACTATTGGTTCTGGCTTAGAAGCTGGCCAAGACAGTCCTAACATACTTAAGACCTCATCCATGCCCAATGAATCTAACTTGGGAGGTCAAATACCCATTTTAGAAGAGGGCAGATTGGAACCAATGACTCTAATGGAATTGACGGCTGTCTGCATGAGCTTGCAAAAGCAAAATGCAGACTTGGTACAAGTTGTCAGCACACAAGGTCTTGAACTCAAGCAATTGAGGGAGAGGATTGTTATCTTGGAGACTGCTAGTACAAGGAGAGGGATGGAGGAATCTTCCAAAGAGGAGGATGAACAAATAAATGTGAGTGATAAGGGCAGCCATGATGGTCAATCTTTGGATGTTGCTGAGGCCCTAACAAGTTTGAAGAAACAGACAGGTTTTGATACGTCTCTAGTCTCTCCTACAAACTTAAATTTATCATTTACAGCCATGTTGGAGGAAATTGCAAAAGGCACTGAGGCAGGAAATTTGAGCGTTGACAAGGAGGATTTGAACGCTGACATGAGTATTTTGGGCGCTAACAAAGCAAAAGTGAGCGTTGACAGACCTACAAATGAGGTTGATGTATCCCAGTCATCATCCATCATCAAAGAGGTTTCTTCACAAGTATTACCATCTACCTTACCAACAATTGATCCATTAGATAAGGGTAAGGGTATTATGGTAGAATAGGTTGTTCCAAAGAATGCAGAACAAATTGAGTTTGATAGAAAGTTGGCTGCACAAATTGTGGAACAAGAAAGAAAGGAGGTGAGAGAGTCACCTTTTGTTATCACTTTAGAAGAGCAAGAAGGAAGTGATGAAGCTAGTTCAGACTCAAGTGTTATGATCATAGAGCAACCAGAAAGACTTGAGTATGGTGATGAGCTGGCCAAGGAGAAATTGAGAGAGTTGAAATTGCAGGTTGATTTTGATATGCCAGAGGTGGTTCAAATGTATCATGCTTGGGAAGATAGATGTATGGAGAATCCACACTTGACCATTTCAGATCAGATATGGGGTTTAAAGATTCTTCTCAGAGTACAAAAGGATTGCAAGGTCATTTTGAAACACAAAGCAAGCAATGTTCTCTCAAATTTAAGAAGGGATAGAAAGGAGTTGTACTTCATGCTGCTCAGATGTCATGGAACAGGGTGGACTTACAAGAAATTGACTGGGTTGACATTTGAAGAGTTGGAGTGTAGAGCTTATCCCATTTGGGTTAGAGTGCAGGAAGCAAACACTCTAAGACTTCTTTCTGATGAAAGAAAAGAAGAACTTGCAGAGGAAATGGAGCTCAAGAAGGCAATGTTTGTTTCCAGACCAGTGAAAAAGGGAGTTCCTCTTGAGTTTCCCAAAGATATGGATCCATTACATCCAAGTAAAGCTGTCATAAGAAAGAGCCTCAAGCTCTCACCATTAGAAGCTTCAGATTTGGTACAAGTGTTACCACTTGATTCTAGAAACCCAATTGTAAGCTATGAAGAAGATGAATGTGGGTTTTGGAAGATTGGCAGGTATGGAAAAGAGGTTCACACTTTTACCACCCTTATATCTTTGTTTGCAAGTTTTGAAAGAGAAGACTTGGTAGACCTATGGAGGTTGTTAGAGGCCAAGTATGAGACTGAAGCACCAACTTCAGTAAATGGAATAAAACTATGGTCCACATTTAAGAGAATGTGTGGACCAAAAGATGAGGATCCTGCTATTTGGAAGGATCTTGAAGATGATCTCAGTGGTCTTCAATGGAGATTGTATTCAGCTGCTGGTGTTTATTATTTAAGTTCTACAAAGTTTGCTTAGTATCTACTTGTGGATGGTTAGTATTTCATGTCCAAGGAAATCTTGGAGAAGATGAAGAACACTCATCTGGAAATTGATTATTCAAGTGACGTGGCAAAAGACTTGATCAGATTTATTTACTACCAATATGAGAAGGTTTGTAAGATTCCTCCTAGTTCTTAATGTTTATTCAGAAACTTGATCACTAGAGTAGATATCAAGTTTAGGGGAGGATTGTTGGGAATAAATTATAGCCAGTCTACTTGAGCGCTGACAAGAGTAAAACAAGCGTTGACAGGAGTAAAACAAACGCTGACAGCTCAAGCGTTGACAAGACAAAGTCAAGCGTTGATACATTGAAGACAAGAACTGTTGGGAAGATATACTCTACGCGTTTATTGTATTCTAGATTACTTCTAGTAAAGATAGGAACAACAATGTATTTTCTATATTTTTCTTTACCTAGAATAGTTGATACGTAGATTATTGTATAAGGCTTCTTATGTCTATAAAAGAAGACCTTTAGGTTAATGTTCAATATACAAGTTTTCATACGTAAACTACTTTCATTGTAAGCAAGTTTGATATCATTAATCAAAGTGAAAGTTTGTTTATATCTTGTGTGTTCTTGTTTAAGTGTTAATTGCGTATAACACTTAGATTGTCATATACATATACAAAGGTTTCTCTAAGTGTATTACTTGATCTAATCTCGTATACATAAAGCTAAATCGATCTAAGTTTGGGATCAACATTATTGTCAGCCAATGAATTATTATGAGCAAAATCCGTGTCCTCAGTTTTCTTCACCAATGGATTATTATGAACCAAATCCGTGTTCTAATTCTTCTCAATAGTTGAACTACTATGAGCCACACCCATGCTATTATTCCGGGTTTCAAAATTTTCAGCCCCCACATCGCACCCTCAATCATCAATCCTCTCAGCAACTTAGTCTTGACCAACAACTCACTACTTTGAATGGCATTCTAGAAAGTATAGCTCAACTCCGAGCTGACTTGCATCAGGAAAAGCAACCTTTGCTTGATAGTGAAGAAATCTTGAAAACCACCGACACCTTTTTGAGCCA
The DNA here is from genome assembly GCA_025667525.1 of Glebionis coronaria. NCBI lineage: Eukaryota > Viridiplantae > Streptophyta > Magnoliopsida > Asterales > Asteraceae > Glebionis > Glebionis coronaria. Next base: position 554,048 of record JANFOE010001005.1, read on the forward strand.
ATTTAGTCGTTTTCCCTTATTTTCTACACCACAATGTTTAATGACAGCGTGAGATAGAATAGGTTCAATTGAACATACTCAAGGCGATGAACAACAAAAGTTGCTTCATGAGCTTCTTAAAGATGCGGAGATTATCAAGGAAGAGTTAGCCGACTACGTCACTCCTAATTGGACTCGTCCCATCTATTATGATGATGACGACGACGATGATGTCTACACTTTCAACCAATCTTCTGAAGTTGCTGCTCCTACTCTCGATGTTCCTACTACATCTAAGGATCTAGATTCGTTGAATGAGCTTAGTGATGTTGGCCTCGACAAATTATTGGATGATGAGGTTTGTGACTTACCTGCTATGGAGCTTTAGGACGACGTTGCTTTCACGCAAGCGGTCGATCTAAATGATGACGATTCTTCTCCCCGCTATGAGAATTTCACTTTTGAAATTTCTCAATCTCCACCGGGAGATGCGGGCGATGACGATTTATTCTCTCCGACTTACGAGAAGTTCACCGATGAACTTGCTCTTGAAGACGAGGTGGAAGACGAGCTACTTCGTGACAAATTACGGAAAGTACATCTTCTTATTGCTAAAATTGAAGAGTTCACTTCTCCCCATCATCCCGCGTCTTTAACTCCATCCGTCACTACCGTTGAGAATAATGACCCATTGTTAGAGGAAATCGACATTCACTCAATACCTCCGGGTATTGAGGATGATGACACGGAGGGGGATATCCTTTTTGATAATTTGCTACTTGATGACATTGCCCCAAGTCCCCCTCCCGAGCACCTTTCATCCTCCCCTTTAGCCACTATTACGGAGGATGAGTGCTTTGACCCGGGAGGTGACATTGATTATGCTATGATTGATAACATTACGGCTTTGCCGCTTTCTCAGCATCCATTGTCTTTGGGGGATGCCAATGTGCTTACTTTACCCACCCCACCTCCCGTGGATCATGATTTCACATACTATACGTATGTTGATATAACCTTTTTACCATTCAAGACTTATCCCCCCGCCTCCCCTTTGTTGATGTCAACCGGGAACGAGGACAAGGTCTTTGATCCCGATATTACATTCGAGGCTTCCCCATGGACCATTTAATTTGGGGACGAGTCAGGCTCGTGACTCGGTTAATATAAACAAGCGCTTTTTAGGAGGCAACCCAATTATCTATCTATTTTTCCTTATTTTCACCATAAGTGTAGGGGGAGCCCCGTGGTGTTTCTTGCTTTCTTTCTTATCATGTGCAGGGATTAGAGCTTCAAAGACACACTCTTGATGACTTTTGACGACCCGTGATTCCGAGTTTTTGTCTTCCCGATTCTATCCTAAACTCTTTTCGATTCACTATTTTATATTTCTCAATATTAAAATAGGAATCTCTTTAGTTGTCTCTTCCTTAGCAAGATTTAAACAACGTGCACAATGTCCTAAGTGTAGGGGAGTTTACTCCCACATGCTTAAACATTGAGGACAATGTTTATATTAAGTGTAGGGGGACTTCTATCGAAGTTAAGTGGTCTTTTCCTTGTATTTGTCCTCATTTTAAACGGAAAATCAATTTTTTGACATTTTTCAAAAATTTTAATCCACTTTGGCCTATTAGTTTTTCCTTTATTTTAGTTATTTTCTTTCCTTATTAGAATAAATTTTTAAATAAAGTGGTTTTAAATTTTCAAAGTTGTGAATCTTTTGACTCAACCCGAGTTTACTTATCTAAGTTTACTCTAGCTAGTATCATTAACATGTTTAAGTCAAGTTTTGCTAGGCTTTTATATAGGGAACTATAAAACGCGAAAGTCTTAACTCTCACGGGTTAAGAACAAGAACTTTTCGCAAGTTCCTATAAGAGATCCTAGAGAGTCGTTTATCAAGGGAACTTTAAAATGCGATTTCGAAACTTGAAAAAGTCTAAGAATTTGCAAGATCCTATAGGCGACTCGAAAACCCAAAACTTTGATTGAATAGGCTAAGCATCCACGAGTCTCATTCCTTGAGATTTTAAATTGTGGAGAACGAGAGATGATAGAGTCAATTATAAGTTTGGTATTCTTTCGTGAATTTATGTGAGTTAATTATAAGCCTATTCTCCCATCACTTGCTAATAAATTTATTTGCAATAAATAAGGTTGTACGATTTGAAAAGTTACTTAGCTTCTACCCCAAGATCGTTTAAAAGTTTCTCGGTATGGATTAGAGTTCATAGCCAAGGCATAACTTATTGAAGCGGGATGCAAAGATTGGCGAGTCCAAAAAGGTCCTAACAAGACATGAGGGCTACATTTTGTTGCTAAAGATCCCAAGTGATGTGAAGAATCATTTATCAAAGATCAATATGAAGGATCGAGACACACGACGAAAAGCAAATACTCCCAAAAGATCATGGAGAAATCTATCCGAAAAGACCCTAGCAAGGTATGAGGATAAATAGATCCAAGTACTAAAGGAAGCGGATCGTTGTATATCAAAGTCCAAAATAAAGATTGGAGAAAAATGAAGAAGTCGTGGTCCAAGTATGAAGAATCTCTCAAAACTTCAAGTGAAGAAATTCCTATTATGAAGAGAAGACCATTATTTCATGAACGTCTCTAAAGATTTGAAGTATGAAGTCGCTGCCAAATATCGGTCCGAGAAAGGTCTCAAATCGCGAAGCGAGTTATGCCAAGATATGAACTTTATGAGGTCCCGAGAAGCAGTTTTAAAAGATTTTGTCCTTTAGCTAACTATTGATTAAATCGTCCCACTTTATTTTCAGCCTTAATAACTATCGAAATAAGTCAACAATGCATCCTTGTGATCATTCAAGACAAAAATAAAATATAAGAGATACACCTAGGAATAAGGGAGTCTAAGTGAATAATTGGCCCACATGAGTTCATGTTAGTTTGCTAACTTATAATAACAATGATCTCGTTTTTAAGCTTGGTTTAGAGAAAGTGAAAACTTGAGGATGATGATCATTCATGACATTTCCAAAACCTGAAGGTATGTTTTTGATTTTTTTACTTTGAATGTTCGTAATTTTCTATCTCTTTAATAAAGGAAAAGACGGATTGATTATGATGAAAAGTGTAATCATGCTTTGTAACTAATGAATTACATGAGGACATTGCAATGGTTAAGTGTAGGGGATTTGATAGGTGTGAAAACACCCATCTTTTTACCACTTAATTAGAATAATAACCGAGCCAAAACATGTATTTTATGTCGTAAATGTCGGAATTATGCGTGGTTTGTGTTTTTGTTGTGATTTTAGGATCAAAATGTTAAAAGGGAAGAAAACACGGCTTTCACGGGCTTTTATCGAAGGAAAAGACTAAAGACGAAGTCAAGAAATCAAGAGTGCAAAAAAGAACGGAAGTCCAAGACCAATTCTGAAGATTTATCGAAGAAAAAGTCAAGAGACGGAAGTTTACTAAAAGCCGAAGAACTCAAGTCTAATTTATTAAAGAAATTACAAGACGAGTTTATTAATCCCGAGACAAAGTCAAAAGTCGAAGTGTTAAGAAGATTAAGGACTAAAAGATAATTAGAGAAAGAAGAAAGAGAGAGGAAGAATCCAACCTCATCCCCTCTCCTATAAATAGGATAGCTAGTTCATTTGTAGTGTGTGTTAGGTGGCTTGACAAACCACCTCTTCCACCATTTTCATTTACTTGCACCTTAATTCTTACACTTTAATTTCTTGTATTGCACTCTTTAATTCAAGTAAGTTTACTTTTAATGTTATTGAATCTTTATCTTTTCTTGTTAATCTCCTATCTACCTTTCTTGTTTGTGTTTAATCTTTGTGTTCATGTTCTTGAGTTCCATAGTTTTGATTAAGTGGGTTTTGATCATTTTGATTATTATTGTTAGTTTTGTTGATTTGTTTTGATTGGTTATTGTTAGTGGATGTTTATTGGTTGTTTTGGTTTAATCTTTTGGTTAATCTTGATTGATTTTGTTTAGATTCGTGCCTTCATGTTCTTCCCTGTTCTTCGAATTGTTTATGCTACCCAGATTCCGAACCAATGCCTTTTATTTTTATTCCGGATCATCACTAGTTCTATTTATTCCGGATAGAGTCTTTTATTCGGAATGCCAATTTATTCCGGATAGAATCTCTTCATTCGGAATATTAATTTATTCCGGATAGGGTCTTTCATTCGGAATATTTTATATTCCGGATCAAGTCTTCCATTCGGAATATTGGTTATTCCGGATCAAGTTTTTCATCCGGAATATTGGTTATTCCGGATCAAGGTCTGTATTCCGAATCAACATTATTTTCTTTTTATTCCGGATCAAACTCGTTTATTCCAAATCAAACTTTCCTTATTTTATATTCCGGATCAAACCTTTATTCCGAATCAACTCTTATTCCGGATAGGTGACATATTCCGGATGAACTGTTTTATTCTGAATGAGTGTTTTCCAGTTTTTAGTTTTAAGCTTTACTTTTCCCGCCTTTTTCTTTATTTGCACCTTTTACTTGCCTTCCCTTTTAGTTTAAGTTTTAGTTTGCATTATTTACCTTTATTGCTTTTAATTTCTCGTCATTTACTTTTCACCAAGTTTTTATCTTTCATTGTTGTTTCTTTTACCGTCTTTATTTTATTTGTTTCAAGTCTTTATTTTTAATTAGTGTAGACAACGACAACCCTTTCATTTGATTCACCAAGAACAACTAATCTCTTGCACTTAACCAGTTATCAATTCGAGAAGATACCGAGAAACGAGAACTTTTCAACCTAGTAAAATCTTTATATTATTGATGATTATTCCAAGAGGTATGGGTTTATCTTCTCGGGTTCAAACACGAAGCATTTGAAAAGTTCAAAGAATGGAAGCAATTAGTAGAAAATCAGATTGGGAGGAGTGTTAAGAAGCTTAAACCGGATAATGTCCTTGAGTTCTGTAACTAGGAATTTGAGCATCTATGTACAGAGAGCGGGATTGCTAGACATTTGATAGTTGTTGGGACTCCGCAACAAAATAGTTTAGTAAAACGAATGAACAAAACTCTCATGGATAAGGTACGTTGTTTATTAAGTCAGTATGGATTATCCAAGACCTTATGGCAGAAGAAACAGGTATGTTCGCATATCTCATAAATGGGTCACCATCGACAAACAATTAAGAAAAAGGCACCTATAGATATTTGGTCGGGACATCCTAGTGATCATCGGATCTTGAGGGTTTTCGGCTGTGTTTTTTCGCATTCACACGTTAAACAAGGTAAGCTCGAGCCGAGAGCGATAAAATGCTTTCTTTTGGTGTATCTTAAGGGTGTGAAAGGGTACAAACTATATAGGCTTGATAATAATCACCTAAAATAGTCACAAGCGAGAACGTAGTCTTTAATGAAAGTGTCATGTACAAAACGTTGAAGGATTCTAGTGCAGGTAATGATAAGCTTGTTGAGGAATTACCGTTTGAGGTAGAACTGCAAAGGTTAAATAATCGTATGCCTGAGGAAGATTAGACATGTCAGCAAGATCAGACATATCAGGAAGATAAGACAGACCAGGAAGATTAGATAAATCAGGAAGATGGATATGATGAAAATGTAAGGGATTAAGAAATTGACCAGCCAACTGATCTCACAGATATCAATTCCTTCAGGATAGATAGCCAAGGACAAGAACAGAACCAGAGAGGTTCTGAGATGAGAGTAATATGGTTGCTTACATGTTTGCTGTAGTAGAGGAAAAAGATACTCATGAACCATTGCCATACCTTTAGGCAATTGCTTATGAAGACAATTTCAAGTGAAAAGCTATTATGGAAGAAAAGATGGATTATCTGAGGAAGAACAAGACCTGGGTGTTAGTAGATCATCCAACTAGGTGAAATCTGGTGGGCTGCAAATAATTATACAAAATAAAGGAGGGGATTGAGCATGTTCAAAATCCTAGGTACAAGGCAAGGTTGGTGGCTCGTGGATTCATACAAGGGGCATGTATTGATTACAATGAAGTTTTTGCGCTGGTAGTTCGACACACATCTATTCGGTTAATCTTTGGATTGACTGCGTGCAAGGATTATGAGCTGGAGTAGCTTGATATAAAGACGACATTTTTACATGGAAATCTTGAAGAAGTGACCTATATGAGGCAACCCTCGAGATTTGAACAAGGTAACAAGGTCTGTTTTTTTTAAGAAATATCTTTATAGTTTAAAGTAGACACCTAGGATATGTTATATGAGGTTCGATGAGTATATGCTGAGAAACGGGTTTAAGCCTAGCAGTTACGAAAACTCTGTATATTACAGGAATTATGCACCACTTGAGCATATCTATTCTTGTTGGGAATTATTATAAAGTACCAAGTACCGTTACTACAAGTGCAAGTACTGTTAGTGTTAGTAAGTATTGTTAGTGTTAACGCGGTACATGCTAAGTACCATCAGTATTAATGTAAGTACTGCTAAATAGGATAAGTACGGGTATATCTTTAGTAAAGATATGTTCATAGTATATAGAGAGTATATCTTATGTGATATACTTATTATATTAAAATATTGAGAATATATCGTGTGTGATAATCTAAATAGAATATTCTAGGGTTTCTTACACTATAAAAGGAACATAGGTACCATGAGTTGTTTGTACCTTTTGCCACAATCGATTAATAGACAATCGAATAGTTAGAGTATACTGATGTTCTTCTTTGCTTTTAGAAGTTAGATTCTACATAACTTATTAGAGTTTAGTAAGAGTCTCTCAACTGCTCTTGTTTGTGTACATGCTATTGTGCAATCCTTAATAGGATATAGATCTATTCAAAGGGATCAACAAGTGGTATCAGAGCTTGTTGAGAAACTCTGAATAAGAAGATCAAAACCCTAAACCCTAAATCACAAAAAGTCTCACACAATGTCTAAATCTGGTAAACATCATCCTCAGTTGGAAGAAATTCCAATCCCTGATCTTGTACCACCTGAACAACCTCAAGTCGTGCACCCTGCACCAGTGGTTCCACCTTCACCAGCTGCACATACTACACATGTTGTAGGCTACACAAACAGCTACACCTTCTCCCCATACTTTATCTGCTATAAAACTCCCTATTCTTAAAAGTGACAACTATGAGACTTGGGCTATGCAGATGGAACATTATATGAATCACACATATCATACTTTGTGGCAAGTCATTAAGAATGGGAATACTCCTAAAAAGTTGCATTGGTTACCTGATGGTTTATGTTATGCTTTGCATGTTGTCACTGCTGAAGAGGTACAAGCTGAGATCAGAGAAAGAAAGGCCAGAACTACATTAGCTATGGCACTCTCAGAAGACATTCTACCTAGCTTTCATCACTACAAGGATGAAAAAGCTATGGGGGAGGCTATAAAACTTAGATTTGGAAGCAATCACAAATCTAAGAAGATGAAAAAGATTGTTCTAAAACAAGAATTTGATAACTTCTCAATTTCTAGTTCAGAAGGGATCCATAGTGGATATGGAAGGTTCAGTAAATTGCTTATTCAATTAGCAGTTCATGCACTGATAATTCCTCATGAAGAAGCTAATCAAAAGTTCTCAAGAGGAGTTCCACAAGAGTGGAGAGTGATGGTTATGCACTTCATCACAAGAGATGATTTGGACGTTACTCTATTTGATCATCTTTATAACTATCTCAGAGTATATGAGATGGGTGTTAAAGGTATTGTGCTAGCTAAAGCATCAGTACCAAAGTCTAACTTGGCCTTTGTGTCAGAAGGAAGCAGTGGTGCATACTCTCAAAGTACCACTGGCGGATCAAGTAGCGGTACTTACTTCCAAAGTACTGATGGTGGACCAATTAGCGATACTTATCCTCGGAGTATTGAAAACAGACCATCTATGACCTAGAATCCACAAGGAATATCTTCATCATTATTCAATGAGAATGATGCCTTTTCATTCTTTGCTGGACAAGACCACAGACCAAGATTGACTCTTAATGCTTTGTTCCAACCGGATGATGCTGACATTGAAGAGATGGATCTCAAAAATGGCAAGCTACAGTGGTCTCTGTTAGATCCAATAGACTCTATAAAAGGACTGTGAGAAAGATGAATGTTGATCCTAATGAACCATTAGGCTATAACAAATCAAAAGTTGAATGCTACAACTGTGGAAGGCCTGGACACTTTGCTAGGGAATGCAAGAGAGAAATGGCTGAAGGTAGCAGTCAGAAGTCCAAGAACAACAACTGGAGCAGCCCAACAGCTACAAAAAGTGTTCCAAAAGGAGATAGAAGAAGTCTATGGAGTCCTAAAGGAACTAAAGATTTGGTTACAGTACATGGAGTGGTAAACTGGACTGAAACACATGCAGAAGAAGAAGAAGAAGAAGAGCATGGTCTGATGGCTCTTTCTCATGAAGACACTAAGGTACATCCTTGTTCTAAAGATTGTGTTCTTAAGATTAATAGTCTTAAAGTAGAACTTGAGGAACAATATAAAAAAGTAAACACATGTACTGTAGAAGTAAATGCTTTTAAACAAGGTGTTGCTAAGTTAGAAACAAATTTAGCTTTGTATCAAAAGGGTTAGCAAAACTATGAAGAGAAATTAGGATTTGGACTCTTCAAATGAGAGAAAAAAGATGTGTCTATCAAAGCTTTTGAAAAAAAACTTGTGAAAGTTACAACAAAAAATGAAGTTTTAAAAGCTAGTTTGTATAATGAAAGGGAAGTAATTAATCACTAGAAAAATCTTCAAAAGGCATGGGTAAGCTGATTAATTCAAAAGGGGTATTATGATAGAACAGACCTAGGATACATAGAATACCAACCTGGGATAACTCTGACTGATAAGGACTTATCAAAGGGGATTTTTGATGGTTCTAATGATTCATAAAATAATCCTTAAAATGATAGGTATGTTGAAGGAGTGAAGGCAATTCCTCTACCCTTATCAGGAATTTACATGCCCCCTAATAATGATAAAAGTATAGAGTTAGATGAGTCAAAAAGTTGTTTATGGTAAAAAGACTAATGATTCAGAGTCAAACTCTAGTACTTTGACCCAGGATGAACTTGTTGTGACAAAAATGTTGTCTATCCACCTCTAATGAGCACTTTTTTGCCTGAGGGACATGTGCCTACAAGTAGTTCTGCTCCTAAGCAGGTAAAAACTCCTAGTAAGGCTTTGGATAGCAATACAAAACATCATGGTAGTACCAAAAGGGGTGGGCTAGGTTTTGAAAATACTAAGTATCTTCTTTGAAAAGAAGAGGATGTTATGTGTGTGGTAGCCTAAATCATTTCATCAAAGATTGTACTGTGTATGAATATAGAATTGCTAAACAAAAGGCTGCACATAAGGTCACAAATAAAGGTCATGAGAAAAATGCACAGGGTAAAAGGCAAATGGGACCAAGGAATGAAAACCCTAAGTGGGGTAATGCTCAGAGGGTAAATAAACAAAACAAAACTAACAAAGTTAGTCACCCTCAAACCAATAAAGACTTTGTACCCAAAGTAGTGCTTATGAAACAAGGTCTAGTACCTCTAAAGTCTAGTTCTCCAAGTACCGGCAGACGGAAACCTACAAGTACTTCTAGACCAAATACAAGTACTGCTGGTCAAACGTCTAGAAAACCACTGTCCCACAAATCATCTAGGAGTTTGTTTAGGATTGTTAAGTCACCTAGAGGTAAGCCTTATGTAAACCAGTGCAAATGTGGGCTCCCAAGGGACAAAAACCACGTGTTCAGCCAAGTACTGCTAAAACAGTACTTAAGTAAAAAAGGTCCAAAGACAATCAACCTACTTTTATTTTTGACTATATAACTGGAACCATGAAATACAAAAGTGTTTGCAGTCTTACTGGAAAAACTACCTATCAAACACTTAAGTATATTGGCCCCACAAGATCCAAGCCAAATGCGGCTTGGGTCCCTGTTAAAAACTAATGAGGTTTTTACATCTGCAGGAGCATCTTATCAATGAACTGAAGGATAAAGGCATAGTGGATAGTGGATGCTCAAGGCACATGAAAAGGAACAAAGATTTCCTTGTCGAATTTGAAGAATTCAGAGGTGGACTAGTAGCCTTTGGTGGAAGTAAAGGCATGACTACTGGCAAAGGAAAAATCAACACATGAAGGTTGGAATTTGAAGATGTGTTCTTTGTTAAAGAATTGAATGAAATCAGTCTTTTCTCAGTATCACAAATGTGTGATAAAAAGAACAAGGTGCTCTTCACATATACAGACTGCTTGGTGCTCTCCAAAGATTTTGAGATGCCTAAGGAATCTCAAGTACTGCTTAAAGTACCCAGGCAAGAAAATATATATACCTTTAATCTTCATACTATTACTCCAACATGTAGTATTACATGTTTGCTAGCTAAAGCTCCTAATGACGAGTCTAATTTATGGCATAGAAGGTTAGGTATGTGAACTTTAAGAACCTAAACAAACTTGTTAAGGGAAATTTGGTTAGAGGGTTATCCACCAAATCTTTTCAAAATGATCTCACATGTACTACTTGTAAAAAAGGTAAACAACAAAGAACCTCTTGTAAGACCAAGACTGTTAATTCAGTGACTAAGCCTTTGCAACTCTTACATATGGATTTGTTTGGTCTAGTTTCAGTTAGGAGTATTAGTCACAAGACCTTCTGCCTAGTCATAACTGATGATTATAGTAGATTCAGTTGGGTTTTCTTTTTGTTGCATGAGAATGAAACCACTGAATTACTTAAGGACTTTGTCACCTTGGTTGAGAAGCAATTCACTAAACAAGTCTTAATCATTAGGATAGATAATGGGACATAATTTAAGAATATTAAGTTTGATGAATTCTATAAGTCTAAGGGGATCAAGAGACAATTTAGCAATCCTAGGACTCCACAGCAAAATAGGGTGGCTGAAAGGAAAAATAGGACACTAATTGAGGCTGCTAGGACTATGCTAGTTGATTCACTTTTGCCTAATACCTTTTGGACAGAAGCAATCAATAATGCATGTTATGTTATTAATATAGTTTTAGTAACTAAGCCCCATAACAAAACACTTTATGAACTTTTGACTGGCATTAAGCCAACCATAAGTCACTTAAAACCTTTTGGGTATCATGTTTCTATACTGAATACTCTTGATCAGCTGGGCAAGTTTGATGGAAAATATTATTCAGGATATCTAGTAGGATATTCTTTGCAAAGTAAAGCATATATGGTTTATTATTGGCATCAGGTAGGGTTGAGGAAATTGCCCATGTCAACTTTTTAGAGAATAAGCCCAATGTCCCAGGAATAGGTTATGCTTGGATGTTTGATTTAGATTATCTAACCAACTCCATGGATTACTATTCTCTGCAACAAGATTGTCAAACTAACAATGTAGGTAAAGAGACAAGTGCAACAACTACAGGTACTCAAGAAGTGAATTCTTCTACATCAGACACTCAAGATGATGATGCTGATATACATATCTATGTACCAAATCTGCCTACCGTCTCACCTACATTTGTAAGCCCATAAAAGAAGCAACCAAATGATGATCAAGCCTCACATGATGAACTTCAGAGGCTTATGGATCAAGAAAAGAATGCTATAGCACATGCTAAGTGTTGGGAATCTAAGTTTGTTAGATTCCCTGATCATAGATTTAAACATAATTAAGCTGTCAAGATAGTCCCTTGCCTGTGCCTAGGAGGCAGGCAAGTATCGTAAGACTCACAGAGATCCAAGTCTCTGTGAGCAACCTCAGAGGATTCCATGTCAGAGACATTGTCAAGGAAGTCAAAGATTACTTGAAGACATACTCATTGGCTGTGATGGATAACAGCCAATATGTATCAGGGACTCTGAGGGGTTGAGGGTTAACAGGGGTGGCAATACCCTGTTAAGACTCAGCACACTTTGGACATGCCATTTGTGTGTTCGAGACAATGAAGAAAAAGGAAACTGCTTTTACAACTGTTTCCTTAAAAGCATATTTGCAGACTACCAAGAATAGAAGAGCATCATGAGACTGATGTCTGAAAAGTGAATATCTTGTGTAGTCACCATCAAGTACTATTTAGGTCAACCTCGTATCACTATAAATAGGATGTGTATCCAAGCATTAATGTTCAACACTTTGAGTATATTCATAACATTAATGCTTAGAACTTATTGAATCAAACAACTGCGACTGTATTCATAAGTTAGGGTTTATAGTTGTTCAAAGTGTGCACAACACATTGTCATCAAACGGTGTTATCCATAACACTTGTAATTCTTTATTATACAATAATAAGATTACGCTTGAAAAGTATTAACTTGTGTTGATTAGTTAAGTTTAGGGTTTCTAGCATTGATTAGGGACTTTCAATTGGTATCAGAGCGGTGTTTAATATTAAAACCTTCAAGAAACATCGTTCTCAGTTTTATAATCAAGATCCACCATGCCAGAAACTTCTAACCCACCACATTCACCTTCTGGTAACAATAACAATGCAACACCATCTTCACCAAGACTCAACCCTCCTCTCAATGAAGATGATCTACCTCAACTCCTTGACTCAAGAGGTGGATCACATGTCACAAGTGTACCAGTCTTTGATGAAGAAGATTTTGCTAGTTGGAAGAGTCAATTTCTTGTGTATCTCGATGGACTTGAACCATTTCTTCTAGAAATTTTAGAAAATGGTCCTTATGTTCCCATGGCGCTTACCTCCACTGAAGAAAACCCTCTTCCCAAACCTCTCAAACAATGGACTCCAGCTGATAGAAAATTGGCAAACCAAGATAAACGTCTCAAAAGCATCATCATATCTTGTCTTCCCAAACACATCATGAAGTCTGTCATTCAATGTCCCACAGCCAAGAAAATGTGGACAGACCTCATCCTTGGCCATGAAGGACCCTCTGAAACCAGAGAAACAAAGATTCAGGCTCTCAGACTTCCGTTCAATGCCTACAAGTCACTTGAAGGTGAAAAGGTTCAACAAACCTACACAAGGCTGAAGATTCTTCTCAATGACCTAGAAATGAATGATGTCACCATTGGTCAAGTTGAGATTAATGCCACATTTGTTAACAGCCTTCCAAGAAAGTGGCTGAGTATGAATAAGACTCAGAGAGCAAATAACTCAATCAAGAATGACACCTTAGCTCAGCTTTATGGAAAGTATAATTATGAAGAAGGGTTGATTGATACTATTTACAAGTCAGAGACTGAAAGATTTGTTGTTCAAGGAGCATCTTCCAAAGCCTTGATCTCTGCACCACATCCTCATGACATCGATTCTGATGTTGAAGAAGACACCCGCAGCAGCCAAGAGTTCTTAACAAATCTTAATGCAGAGTTTCATGAAAGAGCCTTGCTAGCCAACCAAAGAAGATTCTTCAAAAGATCAGGGAAAATAGGATCAGCTAGTAAACAAACTGACAGATCAAAAGAAACTTGCTTTGCCTGTGGAAAGCTTGGACACTTCTAAAAAGACTGTCCTTCCACCAAGACATCCTCACCTTCCTATCCATCATCTTCCTCCAAACCATACAAATTCAAACAACACAACAACTCATCTCACCAATCCAATTCATCAGACAATGAAAAGAAGGATTACAAAAACAAGTTCAAGGAACTTAAAGCAGAGTTAGAACAGATGAATTTGAAGCTTGAAGCTCTGTCTAAGAAAAAGGGAGGTGATAAAAAGACAGAGAAAGGGTTAGTTGCTGAAGCTTATGATTGGAATGATGAGCCACTGACTTCAGATGATGAAGATACTACCAGAGTATGGGCTTTCATGGCTATAGCTGAGGATGAACCAGCTGTTGGAAAAGGTGATGCAAGATCAGGACAATGGGTTGACATCACAATGAAAAAGGTACACAGACTCTTATCTATGCCTGATAGTGATGAACGCAAGCATGTCCTTGACTACACCATTGTTGATTTACACTTTGTTGAGGAACAAAGAAAGAACCTACTTGATAAGTTTCACTCTGTTAAAACTGAACAGTTAAATGTTAAATCTGAATGTGAAACTCTTAGACGGGTTAATTTAGAGAAAATATCCCTGCAAAATGAAGTCACTAGATTAACCTTGAAAAACATTGCCTTAAATGATCAAGTCTCTGAATTAAACAAGGTTATTGAAAAATGGCTGTGTGCTAGGTTCACTATAGATCAATTGCTTAATGATGAACTGCCTGCTGACATTAAAAGGGATATATCTTCTAAGAAAAATAAGCTGAGAATTCTCACCAAACCCAAAGATATTGTCTTCAAATCTACAGAGACAATTCATATGTCAGATACCACCTTGACTAATGACCCTGTCTCTAAAGATGTGGCTGAATTACCACCTTTGCCCAAACTCTCTGGTGTTGATCCTAAACTTAGATCGATTTAGCTTTATGTATACGAGATTAGATCAAGTAATACACTTAGAGAAACCTTTGTATATCTATATGACAATCTAAGTGTTATGCGGAATTAACACTTAAACAAGAACACAATGATGTAAACAAACTTTCACTTTGATTAACGATATCAAACTTGCTTATAATGAAAGTGTTTATCGAACGAAAACTTATATTGAACAATAACCTAAAGGTCTTCTTTTATAGACATAAGAAGCCTTGTACAATAATCTACGTATCAACTATTCTAGGTAAAGATAAATATAGAAAATACATTGTTGTTCCTATCTTTACTAGAAGTAATCTAGAACATAATAAACGCGTAGATCATATCCTTCCATCAGTGCTTGTCTTCAATGTATCAATGCTTGAATTTGTCTTGTTAACGCTTGATCTGTCAGCGTATGTTTTCTTCCTATCAACGCTTGTTTTACTCTTGTCAGCGCTTAAGTAGACTGGCTATATTTTATTCCCAACAATCCTCCCCTAAACTTGATATCTACTCTAGTAATCAAGTTTCTGAATAAACATTAAGAGCTAGGAGGAATCTTACAAACCTTCTCATATTGGTAATAAATAAATCTGATCAAATCTTTGGCCACGTCACTTGAATAATCAATTTCCAGCTGAGTGTTCTTCATCTTCTCCAAGATTTCCTCGGACATGAAATACTGACCATCTACAAGTAGATACTCAGCAAACTTTGTAGAACTCAAATAATAAACTCCAGCAACTGAATACAATCTCCGTTGAAGACCACTGAGGTCATCTTCAAGATCCTTCCAAATAGCAGGATCTTCATCAATTGGTCCACACATTCTCTTGAATGTTGACCACAGTTTTATTGCATTGACTGAAGTGGGCTCTTTAGTCACATACTTGGGTTCTAACAACCTCCATAGGTCTACCAAGTCTTCTCTATCACAACTTGCAAACAAAGATATAAGAGTGGTAAAAGTGTGAACCTCTTTTCCATACCTGCCAATCTTCCAAAACCCACATTCATCCTCTTCATAGCTTATAATAGGGATCTGGAATCAAGTGGTAACACTTGTACCATATCTGAAGCTTCTAATGGTGAGAGCTTGAGGCTCCTTCTTATAACAGCTTCACTTGGATTTAATGGATCCATATCTTTGGGAAACTCAAGAGAGACTCCCTTTTTCACAGGTTTGGGAACAAACATTGCCTTCTTAAGCTCCATTTCCTCTGCAAGTTCTTCTTTTCTTTCATCAGAAAGAAGTCTTAAAGTGTTTGCTTCTTGCACTCTAACCCAAATGGGATAAGCTCTGCATTCCAATTCTTCAAATGTCAATCCCATCAATTTCTTATAAGTCCACCCTGTTCCATGACATCTAAGTAGCATGCAGTACAACTCCCTTCTATCCCTTTTCAAATTTAAGAGAACATTGCTTGCTTTGTGTTTTAGAATAACCTTGATGTCTTTTTGTACTCTTAAAAGAATCTCCAATCCCCATATCTGATCTGAAATAGTAAACTGTGGATTCTCTATGCACTTATCTTCCCAAGCATGGTACATCTGAACAACTTCTGGCATATAAAAATCAACCTGTAATTTCAACTCATTCAACTTCTCTTTTGCTAGCTCATCACCATACTCAAGTCTTTCTGGTTGTTCTATGATCATTACACTTGAGTCTGAACTAGCCTCATCACTTCCTTCTTGTTCTTCTGAAGTGACAACAAAAGGTGATTCACCCACCTTTTTCCTTTCTTGTTCCATAATTTGTGCAGCCAACCTTCTATCAAACTCTATTTGTGCTGCATTCTTTGGAACAACTTCTTCTACCATAACACCCTTACCCTTATCTAATGGATCAATTGTTGGTAAGGTAGATGGTAATACCTGTGAAGAAACATCCTTGATGATGGATGATGACTGGAATACATCAACCTCATTTGCAGGTCTGTCAACGCTCACTTTTGCTTTGTCAGCGCCCAAGATACTCATGTCAGTGTTCAAATCTGTCTTGTCAACGCCCAAAATACCTGTCTCAGCGCCTCTTGTGATTTCCTCCAACATGGCTGTAAATGACAAATTTAAGTTTGTTGGAGAGACTAGAGACGTATCAAAACCTGTCTGTTTCTTCAAACTTGTTAGGGCCTCAGCAATACCCAAAGATTCACCATTATAAGAGCCCTTATCACTCACATTTATTTGTTCATCCTCCCCTTTGGAAGATTCCTCCATCCCTCTCCTTGTGCTGGCATTCTCCAAGATAACAATCCTCTCCCTCAATTGCTTGAGTTCAAGACCTTGTGTACTGACAATATGTACCAAGTCTGCATTTTGCTTTTGCAAGCTTATGCAGACAGCCGTCAATTTCATCAAAGTCATAGGTTCCAATCTGCCCTCTTCGAAAATGGGTATTTGACCTCCCAAGTTAGATTCATTGGGCATGGATGAGGTCTTAATTATGGTAGGACTGTCTTGGCCAGCTTCTAAGCCAGAACCAATAGTCCCAGCCTCATCCATAGCACCAACCACACTTGTGGTGGTGGTTCTCTCTGCTACATAGCTAGGACCACTAGAGGAGAACGCTCCAGTAGTCCTTTGGCGTTTTTGCAACCTATATTGTGTTGGGGGAGAAGATTATGTGGATTGGGTGGATGTGGGTTGGTTAAGGGGTGTTTGGGACTGTGAAGGATGGGTGTCAACATTTAGAATAGGCATGTCAACGCCAACATTTAAAGTGTCAGCGTCAAATGGTACCTGATCATCTTGCATGTGTTGTGGTGAAGGTAATGGTTCAGGTATTGGGTCAAGTTGGGGTTGTTGGTCTGGTTGGGGTTGTGCTGCTTCAATGACAGCAAGCATAGCTTGAGTTAGGGGTAGGTCACGATGTGGGGGTGAGTTCATCTTTGCAAAAATTGCTTTCTTTTGCACATGGATCTCATAAAAATTATCATGATCCCTTGTGTAGGAACCTTGGACATCAAAAACCATTTGTAAAAATCTGGGATAAGCTAAAGTCATTTTGTTCCCTTTATTTTTACACATGCCCTCAAAAATCATTTTGGAATAGTTAAACTTTTGCCTAGTTGCAATACACACAATAGCACTAGCAATAGATCTATTGATCTCATTGTGTGCAGTGCACTTGGGACTCAAACATTGTAGGAGGACATGTATTAGGTACTTCCAGGCTGGGGGAAACTCCTATTTATGATATTTATTTAAAGTTCCTTCATCAGGAAAAGGATAACCCAAAGCCCTTAGTCCTTGTTCTATTTCACTAATGGGAAGGGTGGTTATACCATCAGCATCATCAAGATGCAAAGCTTGGCGTACCAAAGCTTCAGTAACCACCCAAGTTCTCCCATGAACAATAGAAGATAATGTAGTCACTCTATTAACTTTTGAGGAACTAACATTGTTCCAAAACTGTTTAATATGTGTGACAGGAATGAGTGGTGCATGAGAAAGAGCATACCTAAAAGGATATGCATTCAAATACGCCACCATTTGTGTGTATTGGGGAAACAGAGCATCATCAACGTCCAAGTATGCTATCATGTTGTGTTGACTTCTGAATCCCAATTCCAAATCAGTTGGTTTGAATTTTGGTGCCATTGTTGAAAGCTGTTTGAATGATTGTAAAAGATGAAGTTATAGGAGAAAAATGTGTTAGACAAGAATAATGTACCCTGTTTAAAATAGGAGCCAAATATATAGGAGAGAAAAATGCATGTGATTGGCCCAAAAATATGCAAGTATTTTCAAAATGCAATCATGAATATATTGAAAAGTGTTGGAAATACGTTTTTACGTATTTAGAAAGGATCGGTCACTCCAAATATAGATACAAGTATTGGGCTTGTGATCTAATGTATTAAGGTATAGCCCATATAGCCCACATGTAGGGTGAGCTATATAAACCCCCATCCTAGCATGTTAGGAGGGGTTGTTGTTGAACACATAATCACATTTCCATCTTTCTTATCTTTCTCTCCTTTCTCTCTCTTCTTTCTCTCTCTAAGTTTTCCATTTATCATCCATCTCAATAGGTTAATCCATAACAATGTCTAATCCTTAGAAAAACACGATCCTACAATTGGTATCAAGAGCTTTGGTGAATTCTTTGGATTTACGTTTTTGTTTATCTATTGATTTGGTCATAAAAACCTTTTTTTTGTAAAAAAAAAATAAAAAAATTCTCGTTTCTTTTTTTTTGTGTTGTGTGTTTATCAAATTGAAAAAAACATTTTTAATAGTTACTGTATTCTAGTTATCAGTTTTGGTATCATCATTTCTCTCATCTATTGTCTATCAAATTTTATTATTTTTTTTCTATCAGTTCCTTTTTTATCAGTTTTTCTTTTTGGTTATCAGGTTATCAAATTTTTAATATCTTTTTTTATCACATTTTGTCTTCTATCAGTGTCACATAATCTTTCATATCACATATCAATTTTTCTCTTATTTGAGTAGCAGTTCTCGTGTTCATCCAGAATCAAGGTTTGTACTTTGCGTTTTACTCACCCATCGGAAAGAACCAAGTTTGAACATTCCGATCGTAATAACCCTCAGGTTCTACTTTGCGATCAAGTTTTTCAGATTCCCTTACTCCGACGTGATTGCGATAGCCGTTTTGCGATCGTGATTGCGACGGATTTAAGGACCATAGAGACGAAACTCTGCCCAAATTTTTATAGACACATTGCGATGGAAATACTTTGAGTATTGCGATGGATGTTTGTGGATATTGCGATGAAAAATTAAGTATTGCGATGGGTTGTAGTTTTTGAATATTGCAATGACTATTTGGGAGATTGCGATGAGAAATATAGTTTTGACTATTGTTTTGACCTAAGAGTTAGCACACCCAAGACTTAATCCATCTCCACTCGACACGGACTCACTCTTTAACTCGTCACCCACAGACCCACGCACACCCTAGACCCTTAACAGACCTAAGAAAGACTCTAACCAAAACCCCTCACACTCAACACACCAACACAGCCTCGCACAACCCACACACTCTCGAACAGACTAACACCCTCACCCTCGACTCACCCTCACCCTCACCCTCACCTTCGTACACAACAGCCAAACCAACTCCTCTCACACCCTCGAACTCAAACACATAAGACTCGACAAACAAGACTCACCCTCACCCTCTCACACTCCACTGACTCAAACTCCTCTCTCGACTGTCACAAAAACATCACGTCTGATTATTTCAATACCATAACTCACAACCCTCGACTCAACCCAACAAACACAACAAAATCAGAAACTCACCCTCGTCTCATCTTTTACAAACAAACAAGACTCACCCTGACCCTCACTCTTGACATTCACAAACACACATACACAAACACACCCACTCTTCACACGAACCCACACGCTATTCAAGATCTCCAGCACCCCATCCTCGATCTAAGACTCAAAAATAAAATAAAACATCTCCTAACCTTACCCGAGACCACAATTATATGATCTTGATGCCAATTTCTTGATTCGAAATCTTCTGAGCACAAATAATATAAAGTTTTTAGGTACAATCATAAGGATATTTGAGATTGGTTTTTGAGTTTGATAGAAGGCGGTTGTGATTCGAATTCTTTGATTTAATTTGAAATCCTTGATTGTTATCACTAGATTTCGTGAGATTGAGGGTGCGGAGGAACAAAGGAGGGTTTGGTAGCACAGACAGAACAAAGGAGGAAAAGGAGACGGTGGAATTGTTTGTTGGGAGAAGAGAGAGTTAATAGGAGTAAATTGAATAACTGTGTGCCTTTGTTTTTATGTTTTATACATAGAAAAATCAGACGGAGAAACCTATGTTCTCCCTTTATTAATTGTTTCTAGGCCACGTTTTGTCTTCCTTTAAATCCTTTAGGCAAACACGTGGACTCAATCTTTGACAAATCTTATCTAATTTTTTTTAAAACCGATACATACCAGTTTTTTTCTTTATTTATTTATTTATTTATTTATTTATTTTTTGTATTTGAGTGAAGAAAATTTTTAAAAGTTAAACTTTTTATATTTTATATTTTAAAGTTAATTTTTTTTAGTTAAGTTTATGTTGGATTTGGTACATCGTGTTGAGGCTGATATTTAGACAGAACCAAAGCGATAAAATATTTAACGGGCCGATCATCATATTTACCGTAGTTTGGATTTATTTGGTCTCTGGTTTATTTTTTCAACGTTTGAGCCGACAACAATTTTTGAGCCGAGAAAAGTGTGATCTCATCTATCGTGGATTTTTAAAAAGTTATTTACGGATCTTTCGAAATTTCTTCACGAATTGTAAGATTCCGAATACAACTACAATCACGATCATTTTTCATCATAATTCAATGGAGTCTTTGAATTCGAAATTTCAAGAGGGAGACTTGCATCACATGCAAGACACAGCTAGAGAAAGTGGTATAATTTCATGTCGACTACTTCAGTCACATCTTAGGACTATTGCATGGGTTCAAGGAGGAAGCGAACTTGTGACACTCTTTGGTCAACATCATTATACATTCATCGATTCACTATTTCTCAACTTGAACCACCTAGCTGAGCAACTTCACAAAGAAGACTTTAATCACTCTGCATCAGAAACTGCATATCAGGCTCTTGTGACACAACTCACGCCTTTCCTCCAATTCAATATCATCAAGTATGACAATTCAGGGATATGCCGGTCATTTTTTCAATACACACAGAACGATGTTAAAGATTTCTGTGATAAACTGTTGAAATTTATGACATCGGTTTCGTGTTCGATTTATGAAAGATCCAGACTTCACAAAGTGTATGATAATGGAGTGCAAGAATCTATGATGCAAATACAAGAGGAGAATGGTCATACGGTTGACAACTTGGAGCCTAACGATGGCAAGAGCACGGAATCAGGAGGACAACATGATACCAGTGGCACGTCAGGCAATGTTCACGAGAACTCTTTTGATGACAACTTACCCGTTAATGACGAAGAGCCTGCAGACATGGTAAAATATAATGTTGATGATGTATATGCTGATGAAATACCGCATATTGAGCATTCTGAACCTAACTATGACAAACATGGGATGGAAAAGAGTGATAGAAATACCACTTCTGATTCATCTGATGTGAGTCATAATGGGGGAGAAAG
This sequence comes from Glebionis coronaria, assembly GCA_025667525.1. NCBI lineage: Eukaryota > Viridiplantae > Streptophyta > Magnoliopsida > Asterales > Asteraceae > Glebionis > Glebionis coronaria. The sequence continues at coordinate 575,509 of JANFOE010001005.1, forward strand.
TGTTCAAAATGCTAAACATCATGATAATTGTCTTATAACTGCTTCATTAGCTGCTTCTGATTCCAAGATTAGAGAGCTCGAAACGATTGTAGCTCAACAATTAAAAGATCTTGAGGATGCCAAACTTGAATTTTCTAAGAAAACGGACAAATTTGAAACATACTTTGAAAAACTTGAAAAGTCAAACGTTGTTCTTGAAAGAAAATTGGATCAAAAAGTTTTAGAGTCTAAAGCTGAAAAGGATAATCTTTTGAAACAAATTCAGTTACTAGAGTCTAAATTGACATCCCAAGATAGATTGCTAAAACAAAATGAAACGTTAAAAGCTCAAGTTCAGGAAAAGGTTTTTGCTATAGCTGCATTGAAAAACGAGTTACGGAAAACTAGAGGACCTAGTATGGACACTAAGCTTGAAAAACCATCAATCTTGGGGAAACCTCCTACAAAGCAGTTCGTCAGACAACCGCCTGTCAGACAACCTACTGCATTTAGATCCGAGCGACCACAATCCTCGAGATCGCGGTTTGCCTCCCAAGTTGATTTGGTTCATTTTCCTAGACCAGTCACTCCACCATCTAGGCCCAGTGTGACTAAAACAGCTTTTGCAAGACCTAATCACATGATTTCCTCTAGTCTCCCTAGACATAGTCCAAAGAACACGTCTCGAACTAGTTCAAATGACGTTCGCCATACATTTGGTCTAAGGGAAGCTAAGCAACAGACACAAGTAAGAGATAGGAATTTCAAACCTAGTCAGATGCCTTCTAGCTTACCCAACACTGCTAAACGTAGCATGTCACATCCTAGGAGCATCATTCAATCATCTAGGAATTCTAGATCTTACTCGAACATTATTTATGCTACTTGTAAAACATGTAGAAAATGTGTCTTTACGGCAAATCATGATTCTTGTATCAAGAAACTACTTAATGAGGTGAACTTCCGTGCTAGACTTAAATCCCAGTGGGTTGCCAAAATCAAACCCATTGGTAAAATGTGGCGCCCCACTGGTAGAACTTTCACCCTTGTAGAAAACAAGTGCCCTTTAACTAGGATAGTCTCCGATTCTATTAAAACTACTAGTGAGGAAATTGAAAAGGAGGATGCATCACCTAAGCATGAACTTAAGATTTTCTATAAAAAAAACGTTTACCAGCTAAGACAAGTGAGTCATCTCCTCAGAACACCTCTAGCACAAGAAAAGAAAACTGCGAACCCCCACTTGCTTCTAAGATAGATATCGCTAACCCATATCAAAGCATGTAAATTCCTAATGAGAATGCAGGTACCAAAGAGGATGTTCCAAAAGAACGAAGTGGTCCAATCATTGTATACCATTCAATTAAGGACACTCTCAGAGTTTGGTTGCTGAAGAAGCTGATATCTAAGAAACAAGTGTCTCAGGGGATTTGCAGTTAAGCTTGTAGTGTATCAAGGACTTATAGTCACATCACAGACTATAACTCGATCTTCAAAGAAAGGAAAGTTTATCGCCGATGGTAAACTTATCCTAACAACGAGAAATTCATTTTTCTCGGGCATAAGCTTATATCAAAAAAATTCCAAGTTTTTAAGCTCATGCACTATGGCTCACATTCAAATCATAGTATGTGACCCGAACTTCAGAGAAAGGGAAGTTTATCTCGTCAACGATAACTTATCCTCAAAAACGAGAAATTAAATTTTCTCGGACACGAGCTTACATTTAAACTATTCAAAGGTTTTAAGCTCGTGTAAATGGCTCCTCGTTAAATGACAGACGATGACCCGGACTTTAGAGACAGGGAAGTTTATCTACGCAACGATAACTTACCCTCAAAACGAGAAATTAAGTTTTCTCGGACACGAGCTTACCCTAAAACCGTTCAAATGTTTTAAGCTCGTGTATAAGGCTCTTCATTAAATATCAGATGATGACCCGTTCTTCAAATAAAGGAAAGTTTATCACCGATGATAAACTTATCCTCACAACGAGAAAGTAATTTTTCTCGTGCATGAGCTTATATTAAAAACATTCCAAGTTTTTAAGCTCATGCACAATGGCGTATAATTATATTTCAGATTATGCCCCGGAATTCTATTTTAGGAAAGCTTATCTTTAAAGATAGCTTATCCTCGTGACGGGAAATTAAATTTTCTCGGTCATAAGCTTGTATTAAGACATTCCAAGTTTTAAGCTCAGAAAGGAAAGTGTATCTTTTAAATAAGATAACTTTTCCTCATAACGAGAAATTCATCTTTCTCGGTAATGAGCTTTACGTTAAAACATTCAAAGTTTTTCAAGCTCATGAAAACGACTTCTAAGTAAATGTCAACTTAGGACTCGTTCTTCAGTTAAAAGGAAAGTTTATCGCCGATGATAAACTTATCCTTAACAACGGGAAGTTTACAACTTCTCAGACTTGAGCTTGTTTTGTAAGATATTTAACATCTTAAGCTCAAGTAATTGGTTTTCAAAACTTTGAACACAATTTTTCGAGAATTTCTCAAAAAGTTTTTCTAAATCTTTAAAAATTGTGTGTTCAAAAATGTTTTGATAAAAAGAGCATGTCTTCTGGAATCGATAATATTTACGATACTAGAAATGTCATTCAATAATGACACGGGGTTTTAAATAAAGTTCGAGCAGAAGTTCAAATGTTTTAAAACATGCTCAAAATGGTTTGCTATTATTTCAGATAGTAACCCGTTCTTCATACTCAAGTCAAGCATTTCACCGGAAAGCTTCGACTCAACAACGGGAATTAATTTTCTCGGACATGGTTTACTTTATAACCATGTAAGGGATTGTGTTTACGTAATAACACAATCTAACACGAATATATGTACGTGTCAGTGCATTTATTTGTTAAAACAAGAGAAATCTTGTTTTTATGAAGTTATCATCTCCACCAACCGTAGCAACTTACAATTGATATCTACATATTCGACGATGCGACTACTCAAACGGTGACTACAGCTCTTTCAATAGAACACGGGTCAACAATTGAGGGGGAGCAGTTGTCCAGCATTAAGAATCTTTGACGTCGAAAGTGCCAAGTTCACATGTTGGTGTCAAGACAACGATATCAATCAAATGGAGTCAAGAGATAACTTCAGACGTGATGAGGCGACCAACATTCGTGAACAAGAACCATGTGCTTCTTTCATATGATGTTCTTCATCATTCAGGTCCAACCTCATAAATCGCTAATCTTGTGAATACATTATCATATATGATCTTTGCACGTGATAAATACCTTACACTTGTGTTTAAAAGGTATTTAATTTACGTTTCAAGTACACCCTCATTAATTTGAGGGGGAGCTTGTGTAATCATGAAGATAATTGGATTTTCATTTTTCTTCCCAAATTTTCTTAAAATGCTATTAAATCAATTGATATTAAAAACATCAATTGGGTTAATATTTTTAATATGGGGGAGAAAATGTGATTTAATATGGGAAATAACTAATCGCAAATGGTTTAACTTAACGTGATAGCTCATCCCGACATGTGCGAAATGTTTTCGGATATCGTGGCATATGTTAAGGGGGAGCAAAATTGGATTTGCACTTCAAAATGGATTTCATGGTGACATACACTTACCCAAAACATCTCTATTTACGACGGTGAAGATTGTGGTGACATAAGGATGGTAGGATAGGTTAAAGTCCGATGATTCCTCTAGAACTGGAGAAATCTTCCCAAGGACATTCCATAGCTAGAAATAGTAGTCCTTAGGAAAGATGGAGAAAGATTGTGAACGTAGCTGAATGCCGACCAAGTACTTAAGTTAGCACTGGAACAATCACAACAAGGTGCTAGTGATGACGTATTGGTAAGCATTGAAGGGGTTGAAGAATGAAAAAGAATTGTAAAGATAAAGGGTGTAAAGAAAGAATCCCTCCTTACAACTTTAGGCAGAAACCGGGTCAACACATATGCTATTGAGATCATTTTAATGATGCTCGATATTGAAGATAGACATCATGGACCCAGTGATTCAATGCACAACCCATCCTAGCTAACTCAGATATCTCTTAAAAGATATTTGTTTTAATCACACGGAGACAACACATTATCTATTGATTTATTCACTCCGAATAAATTGGTATTGAAATGGTGGCACTCCTCTCCAGCCTCCGATCACTAAATATCCAAAATGCACGATTGAGTCTAGAGCCATTTGAGATCATCAAATATCTCATTAGGACACACTTTCATATTTCCTTGCTTCTTCACACACTGTGAAAAGTAAGAAAGATCTTAAGAGTCCTACGCAAAATCTTCATGATCTTGCCTGAACATCCGAGTAATACGAAAGTATTTACAATGAAGATGGAAATCCTTCTTGAGCGAATATCAAAAAGCTCATGGTAGGTGACTTGTGCGATTCGTTATGAATCAAACTTGTGATAACTGGAAAGCAACAGAGGTTTAATTCTTAAATGAATTTAAACACGTTCCAGGCCTCTACGCAATATCTTAGTGATCTTGCCAGAACACTCAGAGTGATACCTTAGTGTTCACAGTGATGAGTGGAAATCCTTCTAGAGTTAACCTCAAACAGCACTTGGTAGGTAACTTGCAAGATTCTATACGAATCAAGCTCGTGACAACTAGAAAGAAACAATGGTGCGGTTCTTAATTGAATTTCACTTGTTCCAGGAACATGAATTGACGGCTTCAAATCATGCGGATATTATTATCCAAATGATTCACTCTTTACGTTCGCTGTCAGCTTTGGACGGTCGAGTAAAGAGAACGGGTTTACCCGCGAAATCTTGTCAAGGAGGTTCTTTATTGAAACTACCTACCACAAGTACGATATTTAATATCGTCCAACGGTCTTCACCGGCCGGAGGTAAAATGCTACCGAATTAGAATGAAATGTTCAAGGCCATGTCATCCGTGTATATGGTTTGTTGCTAACTGTCTTATGCAGCGTAACAAGAAGGTGGCATTGCGGTGTACAATCCAGAAGAAGTCGTCACCACATGCTTATACTGCATACACTCAGTACTTCAACGAATTCAAGAAAGTCTGAAGGTCAAGTCTTCCGCTATATCAAACTCTGAAGCTTTCAAGAATTATAAAGGTATAAGTATGTGGAACATGAAGTCACTAAGAGGCGAATATCACAAGTGATGAATGCACAAGATCAAGGCAAGGAAACATGCTCAAGGCTGAAGTCAAAGATCACATCAAGCATATTCACAAGAACAAGATCGAAGACTCAAGCATAGTATGCTAGGTTTAAGATTTTGTAAAATGGTGTAACCTCCCTTTGGGGGAGATTGTTGGAAATACGTTTTTTCCAAGGAAAGTCTCGGTCACATCATTATTAGCATAGATCACGAGCTATAGACTATTTAGGACATTGTAACTTGGAGTGACCTCCCTTTGGGGGAGATTGTTGGAAATACATTTTTACGTATTTAGAAAGGATTGGTCACTCCAAATATAGATACAAGTATTGGGCTCGTGATCTAATGTATTAAGGTATAGCCCATATAGCCCACATGTAGGGTGGGCTATATAAACCCCCCTCCTAGCATGTTAGGAGGGGTTGTTGTTGAACACATAATCACATTTCCATCTTTCTTATCTTTCTGTCCTTTCTCTCTCTTCTTTCTCTCTCTAAGTTTTCCATTTATCATCCATCTCAATAGGTTAATCCATAACAATGTATAATCCTTAGTAAAACACGATCCTACAAAAAGAAATAAGTTTATCTCATGCATTAAATGAAAATTATCTGCTCCCAAAATTACGGCTTAAAAATATGTCAAAAAGTAACAACTGGGTAGGTCCCTTTGTGTGTCAACGGTCAAAAATAACCCAACAACGCCCAACGGCTATATTCTTGTCAACGTTTGCCAAAGCCATGTCAGCGTCTAAATTGGTCACAACAACGCTTGGAAAAATACTTGTCAGCGTCCAAAAATAAAAATATTAAAAATGAAAAATGACCTTAGCAAAGTAATTTATCCTAGAGAAGATAACCTGTAAGTTGATAATTATTATAGGGCGGCAAGCACTATCCAGTTATGCACACTTGCTTATGCAAGATAGACATAACAGTCCTCTAGTGTCCCTTGCTAACCAAAACTCTTAACAACTAAGTTACCTTATAAAATTCCTTGTTACTCCTAGGTAAAACCCATGATAAAATCATTCCCAAGTCTCCCAACAGACCACAACCAATTCTAGGCTAAAAATGTCTTGGCAGCATGCATAGTATATCAACTTTGCATGCTACAGTGCCTCATGACTTAGTAAAACTAACTCATACTCACCTGTGGACACAATCTAGGATTGTGATAAGAGTATCATAAGGATACCCAAAAATCCTAAAGGTTCCTAAAACCTCCCCTTAAACTATGATACAAATGTTGCCAAAAATATGTATGAGCATAAAAAATTTTATGTCAAGATAGGAATTGAAAATTCCAACCATCATCCATATACAAAAACATGCTCAAATACTTCTCCAATGATCCATAAGCAACTCTGTATCCAATGGTATAATGCTAACACCACCTGCACATTTAGATTGAAAACCACAAAACTAACATTGTTGCTGACAACGCCCCGATAACACTTATCAGCGTTAAGGAAGGCTTTATCAGCGTTAGAAAAGTAAATTACTGACAACGTCACAATAACACTTATCAGCGTTGAAGTGACCTTTGTCAGTGTTAGAAAAATATAGTGGAAAATCTAAATTCTCAAAAAGACCAATAACAATGCATTATCCTGTACATACTTTTACAAAAAGACTCCAAAACACATATTATGTGAGATTGATCATTCCAATACTTGTTACCAAGTATTGAAACCTTCCAACATCAAAAGGTTTAGTTAGTAAATCTGACACATTTTCTTCTGTGTCAACCCTATCTGGTTGTATTAAACCTTTTTCAAAACAATCTCTTATAAAATGGTGTCTAATTTCTATGTGTTTAGTTTTAGAATGATGTATAGGATTCTTAATAATGCATAAGGTGCTGTTATTGTCAACAAATATTTTGGTATGCATGAAATTATACCCATAATCCAACAGCTGGTTCTGAATCCATAAAACTTGTCCACAACAAGCAGCTGCAGCCACATACTCTGCTTCAGTTGTAGAATTAGCCACCACTATTTGTTTCTTGTATTGCCAAGATATCAACCTGCTCCCAAGAAACTGACATCCACCAGTTGTGGATTTTCTATCAAACTTATCACCTCCATAGTCACTGTCTGAATATGCAATAAGCTCCAAAGGTGAATCCCTTGGGTACCATAAACCAAGACTAGGATAGCATCTTAGGTACCTAAAGATTCTCTTGACAGCATAAAGATGACATTCTTTGGGAGTCACTTGATGGCGTGCACAAGCACACACAGCAAACATGATGTCAGGTCTGGAGGCTGTGAGATACATCAATGAACCAATCATTGATCTATAGTGCCTGACATCCACATCTTTTCCATCTCCAATCTTTCCCCAAGGGTGTTCTCTATCCATAGGAATAGTAGCCCTCTTTTCATGTGGAGAAAAGCCAAACTTCTTCAAGATCTCTGCCACATATTTATCTTGGGAGATGAAGATACCATCTTCTTTCTGCTTAACTTGTAACCCTAGAAAGAAGTTCATCTCCCCCATTGCACTCATCTTGAATTTTTCTGTCATAAGCTTGGAGAAATCCTCACTCATCTTTGGATTTGTAGATCTAAAAATGATATCATCAACATAGACCTGAACAAGTAGAACATCCTTACCATTCTTCTTTGTAATCTGTGTCTGATCTATGGTGCCCCTCCTGAATCTGTTGTCCACCAAATAAGTAGACAGAGTACCATACCTTGCTCTTGGGGCTTGATAAAGTCCATACATAGCCTTTTTGACTCTATACACCTTGTCTGGATTCTCTGGATCCTCAAAACCAGGAGGCTGCATGACATACACCTCCTCAACAATTGTTCCATAGAGGAAGGCACTTTTGACATCCATTTGATAGACAGTGAAGCCCATGCAGGATGCATAGGCTAGAAAGATCCTGATAGCTTCAATCCTTGCAACTGGTGCAAAGACCTCCTCATAGTCTATCCCCTCCTCTTGTGTATATCCCTGAGCCACTAATCTTGCCTTGTTTCTGACCACAATACCTCTTTCATCTCTCTTGTTTCTTAGAACCCATCTTGTCCCAATAGGTCTGACATATCTGGGACAATCAACCAGCTCCCAAACATCCTGAACTGCAAATTGGTGAAGCTCATCTTGCATTGCTTCCACCCAACTTGGTTCTTTGAGAGCATCAAATATTTTCTTGGGTTCCTGTTGTGACAGAAAACAAGAAAACAAACATGCTTGCACAAGAGGGGTATCAACCTTCTTGTGAATATTGGCAATAAATCCACCAAGACTTTGATGAGATCTTCTAGTCTGAACAGGAGTCATAACATCACCAATGATTTGAGAAGCAGGGTGATTCTTCATAGTAGAAGTAAGAACTCCCCCCTCAAAAATTCTGGTGTCTTCAACCTCATTCTCCATGTTGCCAATATCTTCATCAGACTCTCTTTCATCAACATTAAGATGAACCTGTTCATATAAATTGGAAGGTTCACCTTGTTCAAAAGTAGAAGAGAAAAGATGCGTAAAAGTGTTGTCAACGCCTGAATCTTGGTTGTCAGCGTGTGGGCTAACAACGCTTGAAGGGTTGTTGTCAACGTTTGAGCCATCAACGTCTGAATTTGTCCTGTCAGCGCTAGATTTGCCTTTGTCAGCGCATGAAGGACCATGCATGTTGTTATCTGGTGGTACTTGGGGACCACCATTATCCTTTCCAGCAGCAGCAGCAACAGCAAAAGCGTCTGTCCATATGGGAATTGTGACATACTCTTGTATAGGAGATGACTTTTCTGCTTGTGATCCAACCTCTTCATTAACCTGTGTACCTGAAACATCAACAACTTGTTCTTCCACAACATTTGAAGTTACCTTCACAATGTCTGGATTAGTGACAGGCATATAATTTAAAGTTCTAGATAGAGGTTCCAAGTCAAACAACCAATTTGGACCACTTTCAGGATCACCAGGTTTATTCTCTAAAAACCTAACATGCACTCTTTCAAGTATACGTTTTTCCTTTTTAAGATAAACCCTATAACCCTTGCTCTGCACTGAATACCCCATGAAATAACCTTCATCACCTTCTGCACTAAATTTACCTAAGGCATCACTAGTATCAAGTACAACTACATGACAACCAAAAGGTTTAAGAAATCCAATATTAGGTTCCTTCCCCAAAGTAATTCATAAGGTGTTTTGTTCTGTATTTTGTTGACCAATGCTCTATTTTGAACATAGCAAGCTGTATTAACAGCCTCAGCCCAAAAAGCTATGGGGAAATAAGCATCAGCCAACATGGTTCTGGCTGCTTCAATTAGGGTTCTATTCTTCCTCTCAGCAACCCCATTTTGCTGTGGGGTTCTGGCAACGCTAAACTTCCTAGTAATCCCTTTCCTGGCACAAAAATCATCTAACACTTTATTCCTAAATTCACCACCATTATCACTCCTAAGCATTTTAACTTCATTACCAGTTTTCTTCTCAATCTGAGTGATAAAATCAATTAAAGTGTCCGTAGTATCACTCTTCATAGCTAAAAAGAAAGTCCAAGTAAACCTAGAAAAGTCATCAGTGATAACAAAGCAAAATGATTTACCATTCAAGCTTTCTATATTAGTTGGACCAAATAGATCCATATGAAGTAAGTGAAGTGGTCTAGTACTAGAATGCACCTGTATAGACTTGAATGAGACCTTGTGCTGCTTACCTTTAAGACATGCAACACAAGAGTGGTCATTGTGGAACGCCTTTTCAGGCAAGCCATCAACCAAACCAAGTCTCACAAGCCTATTTATATTCTTAAAGTTTATGTGCCCTAGTCTCCTGTGCCATAGATTACTCTCATCTACTGAAGCTTTAGCATAAAAACATGACATATTGTTATTCACCCTAATCCCATTCAGATTCACATTATATATGTCTTTATGTCTAGGTGTTCTATAGTCAATATATTTCTCATCAGGGATCTTATAATCCTTGCTTAACACCAAACATTCAGTATCAGTAAACAGAACTTTATTTTTGTTATCACAAACTTGTGATACACTAAAAAGATTGTAATCAAGTTCCTTTACCAGAAATACGTTCTCAAAACATAAGTTTTTGGTGAGAAGTGTTCCTTTGCCTGTGATAGTACCATATCCGCCTCCAAAGTAAACCTTATCACCATCCTTAATGGGAGTGAAGTTGGTCAAATAATCTTCCTTCCCTGTCATGTGCCTTGAGCATCCACTATCCCAATATCCATAATCATTGACCTGTCTTTGAATGCCCTGCACATAAAGAAAACAAGTTAGTTTTCTTTGGGAACCTAAGCCTGAGCAGACTTGGATTCATCTGGTTGTTCAACAAGAACAAACTTGGTTCTCATAACAACCCCTTGTTCATCCCTTTTTGGATGAAATACCCAGTTAACCCCAATAGGTTTTGTAATGACCTTTGAAATGTAATTAAATCTGTTGCAGGTCATTGAAAATCCATTATCATTAGGGTTTTGATCTTTCTTTGGTCTCCATGTCAAGCTTGAAGAAGCTTTAGACCCCTTACCCAGTGGTTGCAAATATTTAGGTCTGGTCACGTTTCTGTCAGCGTTGGATTTGGTCTTGTCAACGCTGAAATTACCTTCGATAGCGTTGAACCTAGGGTTTGCTACAGAAACCCATTGCCTATTAGACCAAGTATTTGTCTTTTGAAAGGGTCTTTTTCCATGAGTGTTAGACCCTCTAGTGAATAATGGGGCAGGTCTAACAGCTTGTGGACTTTGCTACACACAAGGTTTGGGTCTGACAACGTTTGACTTTCTAACAACGTTGACTTTGGAAGCGTTGACACACTTATATGCTAAATTTGAAAAGCTACCACAAGTGTAACAGGCTTTTCTAGACACAACCCTAGGTCTAGAAGAGAAGAAGCCTATTCTATCATTGCTAACTTGGATCTTAGGTGACCTAGTATTCCTATACATCTCTACATACTTAATGCTAGGTTTTCTAACAGTGTTTGAGCCAAGGTTAACAGCCTTACCAGTGATTGGGTTTGTTACCTCAATGGGGTTTGACTCATTAGGGCTTTCATATAACAAGCCACCCTTAACAAATAAGGTAGGGTTAGCTTTCTTCCATTCATTCAAGTCAGTCAACTTCTGTTGATACTCTTCAACTGGGGTACTGACTCTTGGTGGAGGAATGAATTCCTCCTCTTGGAATTCTGGTAAACCAGTCCAAGATAGGTCCTTTTGTTGGACACCATAGAAGTCACCAGCTGGTGGTGGAACCAACGAGTAGTCTTTCATCCCAATCCCAGTCATGTCCTTAGGATCCGTTTGTTTATTAACACATTCTCCTAGGGTTTATGTGGCCTTGTTAAATCTCTAAATTTTAAGGCCAACATTATCTTTATTTTTAATGGCCTCATCTAACTTAGCCTGTAGCTCACCATTAACCCTTTCCATGATGTTCCTAATATCATTACTAGCATTCAACTCATGTTTTAAGATATTTATTTTATCCTTTAAATCAAATTCCATTTTCTTGTATTTAGAAACTGTTTTCTCAGTTTGAGTGAGAGCTAGTTGGTAATTAGACAGTTTGCATCTTTCAGTACTCACATCATCTAATAATCTTAACACTTCTTTGTTAAGTTTCTCAGTATTTAACCTACAACCTTTACTATAAAAAGTATCATCGTATACCTCATTATCTGATGAAGAGGAGGAGTGTGCCATGAGATCATATTGAACATGCTCTTCTTCTTCAATTTCAACAACCAAAGCTTTATCCTCTTCCACATCCTTAGCCAAATAGCTCCAATCCCATCCCACACCATCAATTTCTTGAACTGCAACCATGGCCTTAGGATCCTGAGCCTTAACAATTTGGCTTGAGGGTTTGCCAACATCAGTTCTTCTAGGAGATCTGCATTCCCTCATGAAGTGTCCCATACGATGACAATTGTAGCATTCAACCTTGGATTTATCAAATCCAGCAGTGTCCTTTGCATTGAAGGTCAACTTCTTCTTAAACCTTCTATTCCACCTGTTTGCTCTTATACTAGCAAGAGCCATGTTCCACTTGATATCCATCTCCTCTAAGTGCTCATCACTTATCTGCTCAAGGTTCTCATATGTAATCACTAAACCATTGGGCAAAGAAGCAATAAAAGCACATACAATATCTAGATCCAAACCAGCAGGTTTAACTCTTGGTGAGTCACTTTTGTATGTGTCAGCGTCTGAATAGGAGGCGTTGACAGGACATGTTCCAGCGTTGACACATGATGTTCCAGTAACTGGATGCATGTAAGAGTCCTTCTGATTGAATTGACCTTCACTATGTGAGAAAAAGGCCATATTACTGGTGGTAGACTTGCTTCCATGCTCCAAAAGAGTTTCATTCTCCAACAGCCTTAGTTTGTTGTAGATATCATCAAAAGTAGAACTTTTGTGAGTGTTGTTGGCAAGTATAGATCTTGCCTCAATCTTCTACGCCTCACCAAGACTTTTAAGAAAAGTGGCATTGATATCAACATCACCAAGTTATGTCCCCATGAAGGAAAATTTGCTTGTAATGTCAAGCAATCTGCTTCTCACACTGCTGAGCTTCTCATTAGGTTGAGCCTTGAAGACAGCATAATCATGCATGAGTTGTTTCTTCTTCTCTTCCTTAGTATCTTCATTACCACCATATGCAACTTCAAGAGCTGCCCAAAGGTCCTTAGCAGATTCATAACCTCTGTACTTATGCTGGTTCTCTTGTCCCAAAGAGACTTTCAGAATATTTAGGGTTTTCATATCAACCCTTTTCTTTGCTATATCTTTAGCACACACAGCTCTACCATCATTAGGTTTTTCTTTCTTATCTGCTTCTGAACATCCAGCAACAGCTGCTCTTGCAGCAATGGCATCAACAATCTTTTGAGCTTTATTGAATGTGTTTCCATATTCAATAATCTCCCAGAGTGTGTAGTCATAGATTCCCAGATATTGCTCAAAGTTGAATTTCCACAATTCAAAGTTAACTGCATCAAGCATGGGAATCTTGATGTTTGGTAAAGGTGAGGAGGAGGAGGAGGAGGTTACTTCTGATTTTACATGATGTTTTTAGGGTTTTTGTGAAAATTAGGGTTTTGGTGATGTTTTTAGGGTTTTTGTGAAAATTAGGGTTTTGGTGATTTTAGGGTTCTTGTGTTCTTTAAGATCAATAGTTCCTCAACAAGCTCTGATACACTTGTTGATCCCAAACTTAGATCGATTTAGCTTTATGTATACGAGATTAGATCAAGTAATACACTTAGAGAAACCTTTGTATATGTATATGACAATCTAAGTGTTATGCGGAATTAACACTTAAACAAGAACACAATGATGTAAACAAACTTTCACTTTGATTAACGATATCAAACTTGCTTACAATGAAAGTGTTTATCGAACGAAAACTTATATTGAACAATAACCTAAAGGTCTTCTTTTATAGACATAAGAAGCCTTGTACAATAATCTACGTATCAACTATTCTAGGTAAAGATAAATATAGAAAATACATTGTTGTTCCTATCTTTACTAGAAGTAATCTAGAACATAATAAACGCGTAGATCATATCCTTCCATCAATGCTTGTCTTCAATGTATCAATGCTTGACTTTGTCTTGTCAACGCTTGATCTGTCAGCGTTTGTTTTCTTCCTATCAACGCTTGTTTTACTCTTGTCAGCGCTTAAGTAGACTGGCTATATTTTATTCCCAACATCTGGAGTTGAACCTATGAAATGTGTATAATGCAAGTTCGTTTTCTCAGTTCTTAACTAATAGAAAGTCCAATCAATATCAAATTTTTAATTGTTTTTGGTTGTTCAAGCTTGCTTGGTAATCTATTGCTAATTCAAACAACACTAAGTAAAAATGAAAAATATAAACCCTACTTATACGTAAAACAAATTGCAAAATCCAAATTTTATTCAAGTAAAAATGTTAAAGTGCAAAATATAAAACTATAAGGACTAAGAATGTAATTTCTATGAAATATAAATGCTTGAAATGTAAATTCTAAAAGTTAAAAGGACTAAAAATGAAAAACAGTTAACTACAAGGACTAAACTTGTAAAAATTCTAACAAACTAACCAAATTTAACAAACTAACAAACTTCTAAAACTGAAATTAAACAAACTAACAAATCCAGGGACTAACTTTTGCAATTACCACAAAATTAGAAAGATTAGCTAGGTTTAAACACTAATTAAACTCCTAGGGACTAAAGTGCAAATTTCCAAACTTATAACCAAAAAACGGGCTTAATGAAAGAATAAGCTCGTTTGAGCTTATTTCTCAACCAATTAAGCTGAAACAAATTGCAAACTACTTCAAATCCAATAATAGAAACGTGTGTTCAAGGAATTAGCCTAAAAGTCAAAGATAAGCAAAAGAGAGCTTATTAATAAGCTCAAAATAAGCTACAGAAAAATCCAAACATCCACAACTTGATTTTTGTAAAGAAAATGAATAAGCACTTGATATAAAGCAGGGGAAATCAAACTAGAACAAATTTCATCCACTAATAAGCAAGATATCTGAAAATAAGCTCAAATGAGCTTATGTTGACCAAAACGTTGACCAGATTTTTGAAAAAGCTCAAAATTTCAAAACTTGATATTCAACCCTTTCTAAACAGGTTTGTGAAAGAAAATAAGGACATTTATGAAGTGGATTATTAGAACTAGGAAATCAGAATGCAAATCACATCAGAGAATGTAATTTGCTCAGGTCTTAACTAATAAGCTATTTTCTAGCTTATTTCTGAAAACTGTAGGATTTCCTCTTAAAGTCTGAAAGATTATGATGTAAGCTTTAACTAGAAACTGGTTTGAGCAATTTTGAACAAGTAATGAAGGAGAAATGATCAATTGAATTTGGCAAGTTTTGAACTAAAAGCTGTTTAAAGGAATGACCCAAACTTTTTATCAACCAATTGCCTGTTTGACTAATATTATGACTAGTAAAAGACTCAAAGCTACTTGTTAACTTCTAAGGACTGCAAATGAACACTTAAACACCACTTAACAAAACTTGAAATCTGATTTAACACTAGTCCCAAACACACCTTATCAGATTATGATCAAACTTTTACAAAGGATTATTTAGTTCTGATTAAGGCTGAGTAAAGAGCATTAGCAAACTAGTTTAAGTGATCCAAATGAAGGCTAATGAGACTGAAATCAAGCTACTAAACCAACTAGAACTCAATTAAGCTATAGGACTAAAAAGTGACTGAAAATGAACTTAAAACTTCACAACTGAACACAAAAGTACAAGAACAAGCTACAATACACTAGGATCACTTAATGAACAACTACTAATCAAATAGAACAGGCAGCCATCAGCTTTACACTAGAAAATGAAGCAGGCAAGAACTGTTTAGAGGAATTTAAAAACAGAAGCATGAAACCTATTGTAGTAAACCTTTGGGTAGAAGAGGAGCGCTGAGCTCTCTTGCCCTAGTGATACCACCACCTATCACTAGCTATCAACTCTTATCAATCACCAAAACAGCTAAAACTCATCATTCTGCATATGAAAACTTCAAGAACAATGGAAAGAACTGAATTTTTGATCAAACAGCAACAATTCTTCAACAAAGCCAGTTATGATCAATGTATGATCATAACAAACTTCTAACAGCAACAATAGAATCCAATAACAGCAAGTAAGGTAGCAGGAATTGAAGAACAAGAATTGGCGGGAAAACTAGAATTTGAAATTTTATTGATGAATTCTGTTACAAATGTAGTTACAAGGGTTCTAACTAACTAACTAACTCAAGAGGTTGTCAGTCTCTTGAGTTGTTAGGTGAAAAGGAGGGAAAAAGAAGAAAAGGGAAATTGAGAGAACTAGGTGTTTTCTGAAAATTAACTACTCCCACAAATGAAGTACAAGTTGTGTATTTATAGGCTAGACTTGAGAGTTTGTTGGAGATGTGACGTGTTCAGGCCAATCAGTGCTTGACACGTGGAAGAATTCTGCATATCCATTTTGAAGGTGATGAACATGAATTGGGGATTTTTGATCCAATGAATTATATGCTAATTAAGTTGCACCATTGGATTCGTCTCATCAAAACGAGCAAGATTGATGTTTTGATCTTCTTCTGAAATGCACTCTATCAAAAACGCGTTCCTGGAAAAATATTTAGTTGAAGGAGAGATACACGTGGCAGCTTCTTATTGGTGGAAAAAGTATCACGTGGATTGCACTGTTATGATTGGGTTATTAAATGTGGCGGCTTGAGTGGGATTTAAATGCTCA
This sequence comes from Glebionis coronaria, assembly GCA_025667525.1. Taxonomy (NCBI): domain Eukaryota; kingdom Viridiplantae; phylum Streptophyta; class Magnoliopsida; order Asterales; family Asteraceae; genus Glebionis; species Glebionis coronaria. Next base: position 591,906 of record JANFOE010001005.1, read on the forward strand.
ATCCGTGTGAACTGATTCCTTGTCTCTGATTGGTTAATAGCCCTTTCACTTGGATTAAACATGAATAACTTTCCAAACTTGGCAATTTAAGTCCCTTAACTTGGCAGATTTCTCTTTTAGGCTAGAAACTTCATTTCTTTGACAATTTTGGCCCTTCAACTTTGATTCTTCAACAAATTGACCCTTTGACTTGATTGACTTTGTAGTTTGACCAGGTTTGACTTGGATCTTGACTTTGTAGTATTTGCACTTTAAGTCCCTCAACTTTCAAGACTTGTCAAGATAGGTCCTTGGGCTTTGAAAACTTGTCACTTGTGATCCTTCCTTGTCTTTTTCATCCATTTTAGCTTGGTTTTTCCTTGTTTGCTTGAAATTGTATCCTTTTACCTACATAAGATCACACAAACACAAACATACCACATAACACTGCTTTTTACAATATAAAAGGGTATTTTGCTTCGTGTTTTAGGGTTATTTGTTGATAAAAGGATATGAGTTTAAGCTCATATCAAATTCCCCTACACTTGAGCATTGCCATGTCCTCATGCAATATTATCTTTCAAGGCTTAAAAATTTACATTTCCCTCATAATTAATCACCTTGGCCATATGAGATGCATCTACACTACTCTAAACTAGATGATGCATGATTTTGACTTTTATCAATGCAATGGATTAAAATACAATTCTATCTATAACTTTTTGATTTTTCTTGAAATGGTTTTGACGGAAATAACTCATAAAGAATTCAATGACTTGGATTAGGGCTTGGGTACCATGGACACTTATCACCCTCAAGTTTCACTTTCCCCATACCAAGCTAGTAAATGGAATCATTGCATTCACAAGTAAAAAGTGCATCAACTTATTCATGACAATTAAATGTGGAACCGGTTATTATTTGAGCAAATTGCTTGTGAGCAAATTTGTCATTATTAAAGTGTGAAATATAAGAAATGTAAAATCCAAAAATAAGGAAGGACGGTTTTAATCCTAAGTAATCTTCTCATCCATTACTTGAAAAACCGCTCACAATTAATACAAGTCCGTATTAAGAATAATAAGTCATTCGCCTTATGTGTAAAATCCTCATGTCATGCTTTCATAAGTAACTACACACTCGCTAAGGAAAGAAAAATAAAACTCACGCAATAATTTACATCCGCATCTTTTTGAGATTTTGGATCTTCAACCCCGCAACCCGTCAAGGTAATATTGGATTGGAGCAATCTATTGAATCCCCGCAACCCGTCAAGGTAATATTGGAACTCAATAGTCACTATAATTAACACCACACTGCCCCTCTTGGGAGTCTTGCATTATTATTTTTTTTTTCTTTTTCTTTTTTTTTTTTCTAGCCACTCATTTTTTTTCATAAGCCGCTCTTATTTTTCTTTATTCCTCTCAAAAAAAATTTGCAAAGAAGAAAAGGAAAAACACCCGCTAAATATGGAGCATGACACAAGTCTAGTACACATAAAACGTGCTAACTTAGAATCTTAAGACGTACTCATACTAACCATGAATGATTAGCCAAAAATGCATAAGAGATTACGAAACAATTAAAACCGTACTTGATTATTTATTAACAATTATATACAAGCGAAGAAAATAGAGGTCAAGAAGAGAAGGGTTTAGCCACAAGTAATTGCCATGAAGTCTATCTAGCCCTTTTACACTTGCTTCAACTCTATCATTTCCCATTCTCCACAAATTTAAAATTTCAAATAATGAAATTGGTGGAAGCTTAGCCTAATAGACCAATGAAGGACTACATGGTTAAGGATACTAGCTAGAGAATGCTAAAATAAGCAAACTCGGGTTGAGTCAAAATATCCATGGCGGGCCTAATATGTCAAAGAAATCTAAACTTGTTAAAACCATGTTTTATTATATTTTTTTTCCTTTTTATATATTTTTGATGCAAAATAAGAGAAGAAATATATACAATGCAAATGTGTTATGCAAATGAAAATGATTGATGCAAAAATTATGAATGCATATTTTTGGCGGCCAAAGTAGATCAAAAATTTAAAAAATGTTGAAAATCCAATTTTCCATGTTATCATGCAAGACAATGACAAGTTCTAGGTAAGGTCACTTCGATAGAAGACCCCCCTACACTTAAGCTAAACATTGTCCTCAATGTTTAAGAGCATGGAAGTATAAAAACTTCCCCTACACTTATGACAATGAATAGACTTTGCTTAACCCAAGTTAAGGAAAGGACTACTATTAGTGAAATCAAGTTTAAGCACAACGTGTCAATGAAAAATCACTAAAGTAACGAAGTGAACCGGATACAAGGGCCTCCTCCATAAGCTCCAAAGCATGAGATGAGTGAGCAACCCTACAAACAAGCATGAAGACAAAAGAAGGTCTCCCCTACACTTATCTCCAAATCTATGCCTTTATTTCTAACCTACAACACTCTAACCTAGTTATACGATGCTTGAGTTAATGAGTCTCTAGCTCGACTCGTCCCTCAATGAATTAATTCATGGGGAAAATGGGGACCTCTTGGACCATTTCAACGGAAATGTCCTCCCCAAAGTAATGCTTAACACGGTGACCATTCACTTTAAAATTTGGACCATCGGGTTGGGACAACTCAAGAGTTCCATATGGAAACACTTGAGCAATAGTGAATGGACCGGACCATCTCGACTTAAGCTTGCCCGCAAAAAGCTTCAATCTTGAGTTAAAGAGGAGAACCGGCTCTCCAACTTTGAACTCACGATTCTTAATCTTAGCATCATGCAATTTCTTAGTCTTTTCCTTATATAGCAAAGAATTCTCATAGGCATTGGCTCTCAACTCATCCATCTCATTGAGTTGATCTTTCCTATGTGAACCGGCTTGGTTTAAATCAAAGTTAGCCCACTTGAGAGCCCAAGATGCCTTATGTTCTAACTCAAATGGGAGGTGGCACGCTTTTCCATAGACAAGCCTATAAGGAGTACAACCAATTGGTGTCTTAAAAGCCGTCCTAAACGCCCACAAAGCATCATCAAGCTTATCCGACCAAGAAGCTCTATGCTCTCCCACCGTTCTCTCTAAAATTCTCTTTAAACCACGATTTGTGACCTCGGTTTGACCATTTGTTTGAGGATGATACGCGGTAGAAAGTCTATGATTCACTCCATATTTCTTCATAACTCTCGTGAATTGATCATTACAAAAGTGCGTACCACGATCACTTATGATGGCCCGAGGTACACCAAATCTAGCAAACAATTGTTTCAAGAACTTTACAACCACTCTAGCATCATTAGTAGGTAAGGCTTTAGCCTCCACCCACTTGGACACATAATCCACCGCCACAAGTATATACTTGTTTCCCTTAGAGGATGGAAAAGGTCCCATGAAATCTATTCCCCATACATCAAATATCTCACACTCTTGGATAAAATTTTGTGGCATCTCATCACGTTGTGTAATTTTTCCTTGTCTTTGACAAACATCACAAAATTTCACCATCTCTTGGGCATCCTTGTAAATGGAAGGCCAATAGTAACCCGAATCAAAGACTTTCTTGGCGGTGTAGTTAGGCCCAAAATGTCCACCCGTAGGTCCTTTATGACATGCCTCTAAGATTTTAAATGCCTCGGGCCCATCTACACACCGTCTAATGATTTGGTCCGCACATTGCCTAAAAAGATATGGATCATCCCAAAAGTAATACTTAACTTCCTTAAGAAACTTTTTCTTTTGTTGGTAAGTAAGACCCTCAATAAGCACATTGCCCACAAGATAGTTTGCAATATCCGCAAACCAAGGTGTGGCATCCTCTTGGGAAGAGATAGACATGAGCTCCTCTAATGGAAAGGATTCATTGATTTCTTGATGTGGGAAATCTCCTTGAAAAGGATGCTCAAGTCTACTCAAATGATCCGCCGCTAAATTCTCGGCCCCTTTTTTATCACGAATCTCTATCTTAAACTCTTGAAGCAACAAAACCCATCTCAAAAGCCTAGGCTTAGCATCTTGTTTTGTCATAAGATACTTGAGAGCGGAATGATCCGTATACACTATGGTCTTAGAAAGCACAAGGTATGGTCTAAACTTCTCAAAAGCATATACTATAGCAAGCAACTCTTTTTCCGTGGTAGTGTAATGAAGTTGTGCACCGGTCATGGTTTTACTTGCATAGTGTATAGGTTGGAAATGCTTATTAACTCTTTGTCCTAAGACGGCCCCCACCGCATAATCACTAGCGTCACACATAAGCTCAAAAGGTAATTCCCAATTTGGAGAAACCAAAACGGGAGCCTTTGTCAATTTTTCCTTAAGTGTCTCAAAAGATTCTAAACAAGCTTGGTCAAAAATGAAAGGAGCCTCTTTCTCCAAGAGATGAGTCATCGGTCTAGCTATCTTAGAGAAATCTTGTATAAAGCGCCTATAAAAACCCGCATGACCTAAGAAACTCCTCACACCTTTAACCGAGGTGGGTGGGGGAAGCTTAGCAATCACATCAATTTTGGCACGATCAACTTCTAATCCCTTATTGGATATCTTGTGTCCTAAAACAATCCCCTCTTTTACCATAAAGTGACATTTCTCCCAATTAAGCACCAAACGTGTTTCCTCACAACGCTTAAGCATTTTCTCAAGATTGGTGAGACACGAGCTAAAGGAGTTCCCAAATACGGAAAAGTCATCCATAAAAACCTCCATGGTTTGCTCTATCATATCATGGAAAATTGCCATCATGCACCTTTGAAACGTCCCTGGTGCATTACATAGGCCAAAAGGCATCCTCTTGTAAGCAAATGTACCGTATGGACAAGTGAATGTGGTCTTTTCTTGATCCTTAGGGTCAATTGGGATTTGGAAATAACCCGAAAAGCCATCAAGAAAACAATAGTACTCATTTCCCGCTAAGCGTTCAAGCATTTGATCCATAAAGGGAAGCGGGAAATGGTCTTTCCTAGTTGCCTCATTAAGTTTTCTATAATCAATGCAAACTCTCCAACCGGTTACAAGTCTCGTGGGAATAAGCTCATTGTTTTCATTAGGCACCACGGTGATTCCACCCTTCTTTGGAACACAATGAACCGGGCTAACCCATGGAGAGTCGGAAATGGGGTAAATCATACCCGCATCTAAGAGTTTAATCACTTCTTTCTTAATAACCTCATGAATTTTTGGGTTAACTCTCCTTTGGTTTTGAATGGCGGGTTTATAATCATCCTCCATAAGGATTTTGTGAGTACAAAAATGTGGATCAATTCCCCTTATGTCGGATATTTTCCATGCTAAAGCTTTCTTATGTTTCTTAAGGACTTCAATAAGTTGCTCCTTCTCATCCTCTTTTAATTCCTTAGCAATAATCACCGGTAATTGGTCTTTTCCTTCTAAGAAAGCATATTCTAAGTGGGATGGAAGTTCCTTAAGTTCAATGGGAGGTGGACTCTCTATGGAAGGTTTCACTATGGAAGGTTCCTCAATGGTAATCTCTTGTGGAATAGGGGAAGGAATAGGGTCCTCATTGAGCAACTTTTGGATTGTAAGAATATCTTCTTCCCAATTAATGGGAGAATCATCATCACCAAGAAAGTTGGACTCAAATTCCTCCAAGAGGAAATCACTCTCTCCAAAAGGTGTTAAAGAGGGAGCAATTGAGGCCACGGTTTCAACATGTGGAATCTCATCACTAGCATTCTTACAAGCATCATGAAAGTGTTCATTACACACTTCATCTAACACATCCACAATGTTAATCGTCTCACAAGGTCTAGACTCCTTAACCTCTCTTCTATCACAAACTTTCCCTAACTTAAACACCACTTTCTCATCCTCTACTCTCATAATTAATTCTCCTTCCGCCACATCTATCAAGGTACGACCCGTTCTCAAAAACGGTCTACCAACAATCAAAGGGACTCTAGGATCCATGTCATAATCGACCACTACAAAGTCGGCCGGAAAGGTAAACTTATCCACACCTACAAACACATCTTCCGCTATACCTACGGGGTGAGCTATGGTTCGGTTGGCTAGTTCAAGAGTCATCCTAGTGGGGGTGAGCTCGGGAAGAGAGAGTTGTTTCCAAACCGATAAAGGCATGAGATTTATGCTTGCCCCTAAATCCGCCAAAGCCATGCAATTTTCAACACCGGGAAAATTGCAAGGTATCAAGAAGCGCCCCGGATCTCCAAGTTTTGTTGGTAAGGTTTTAAGTAACACCGCGGAACAATTTTCATTAAGTGATGTGTTGGGCAAGTCAACCAATTTTTCTTTGTTTGAGAGCAAATCCTTGAACATCTTAGCAAACTTTGGCATATAAGCAAGAGCTTCCGCAAAGGATATGTTGATATTGAGTTGCTTGAACATCCTTAAGAAATTGGAGACTTGTATGTCATCTTTGTTCTTTAACTTGTCCTTTTTCAACCTTGAAGGGTATGGAAGAGTAGGTTTGGGTGTAGGTGGAATAGGTGTTGTAGTGGAAGATTTATCTTTGTTAGCCTCTTCATTGGGAAGTGTGGAAGATGAAGGAGAAGTATGAGGTGGTTGAGAAGGTGTGTTTGAGTGAATAGGAGCACTTTGAGGAGGTGGAGTAGAAGTAGAAGGCTTATCACAAGTAGGAGCACAAGTGGGTTGAACAATAGTAGGTTTAGGAGGTGAAGGATCCTTTGTTGTTGTACCACTCCTTGTTGTAATAGCATTGACATTAGCCCTAGGATTTGTTTGTGTGTTGGAAGGTAAAGCCCCTTGTGGTCTTTGAGTTACCGCCACTAAAACCCTATTGATTTGTTCCTCTATTGTACGTTTCACTTGGTCATTCATTCTCTTCTCAATATCACGCATTTTCTTGTCAACATACTCTTGAGTCTCTTGCATCCCATATCCTTGAGTTTGGTTTTGAGGGTAAGCTTGATTTGGAATTGGAGCATATGCTTGATTGGGAATAAATGGAAGTGGTTGATTAAATCCTTGTTGTGGTGGATAAAAGGTATTAGCTTGAGGTTGAAATTGATTGGGTGCTTTGTAATTATTGCCTTGGTATGGTTGTCTTTGCCCTTGATTCCTTGCTAGAATTTGAGGAGGATTTTGTTGAATTTGGGTGGGTGGTTGGGGTGGAAAGCCGGGTGGAGTAAGGTAATTTTGGGATTTGTAAGAAAGGTTATTTGGATTGATGTTAGGCTTGAAGTGTTCACGGTGTTCCTCTTGATAAGCATAGCATTCCCCTTGATACCCTTGCACCTTGTCACATTGTTCATAAGAGTGAGGGCCTCCACAAGTAACACAAGAAATGGTGATGGCATTCACATTGTTTGAGGACTTGTTCAATGTCATGCTCTTAAAATCTTGAATCATGCCTTGAGTCATTTCTTGTCCTTGTTTGACTTGTTGAAGAATCTCTTGAAGAATTTGGATTTCACAAGGGGTTTTAGAAGTATTTTGGATCACATGAACTCTTTCTTCAAATGGACCGTTTGTTTGAACCATTGCCTTAGTCTCAATAATGGTCAAAGCCTCTTGGTATGTCTTGAAATGAATACTCCCTCCCGCGGAAGCATTTAGTGAATCTTGGTGGTGAGGTTTAAGGCCATTGTAGAAGGTATTGATTTGGGTTAGATCATCCATTCCATGATTAGGGCATCGCCTCAACAACTCACTATACTCTTCCCAAGCATCACCAAAGGATTGACTAGGTTTTTGTGTAAAGCCCATAATCATATTTCTCAAAGCCATAGTCTTTTGTGGAGGAAAGAATTTGTTCAAAAACTTAGTGGTAAAACCATCCCATGTGGTGATACTATCGGGTGGTTGGGTGTCTAACCAATGCTTAGCACTCCCATCTAGTGAAAATGACACTAACAACAATCTAATGACATCCGGTGGAACCCCATTATGTTTAATGGTATTGCAAAGTGAAAGGAATCTCTTAAGATGAGCATGGGGATCCTCATTTTGTTTGCCATAGAAAGGTGATGCAGCAACCATATTGATCATAGATGTATGTAGCTCAAATGTGTTAGCGGGATAGTCGGGAATCTTAATGGCACTAACAAATCCATGAATGTTGGTTTGCATACGTTCAAACAAAGTACGGTTATCAACAGCCATGGCTCCTTGTGGGGGTGACAAAGCACGATTCTCGTGATCGGCTTGGTGGACGGTGGTGGTCTTACTCTTACTCTTCTTCTTCCTTTTCGGAGGAAGAGGTTGTACACCAATCGGTATTTGTGCACGCCCGCGAGTGAGCATGCAACTCAATACGAGGAATGAGAGAGAAGCTCTCGTGTGACTTTGAAAAGAATAAGATTATCCTCTTCGAGTTTCGATATTAAATATCCACAAGAAAGTAACAATATATGTAATACTACTTTGGGTGCAAGACCCTCAATGAAACTTTCCTTCTTAGAATACTCCCAAGTGAACGGGGGGTTAGGTGGCGCGAAGCACTTAAGTACCTATTAACCCTTAGATGGCATTTTATAGCACATCGCCTTTCTATTCACTTAAATGTTCGTATTCTTCGAATTATTGCTTATTGAGAGTATTTATCTATTCTTGCTTTATTTTGTTTGATCGATACGCGTGTCAAGGACCGGAGCGCCCCTCAACACGGTGTATTGCCTCGGCAATACTTATGGAAGATATGTAGATTGATTGTTCTTATACGTATACGTATTTACTTATAATAATATATGGAAAATATTTTTGTATTTATGAGTTTTTTAAAGGAAAATACTATATGTACATAAAAACCGAGAGAATCCAATAATATATATTTTTGAGTGCAATCTCTTAGGAAAAAGATTGCTTTTTGGATTTTTTAATTTTTTTTTGGTCAATTCTTTAGGAAAAGAATTGTTTTGTTAATTTTTTAGTTTTTTTATATATTTTTATATTTTTGATTTTTTATTTGTTTTTGATTTATGATACGTAAAAATAACGTTCACAAAGTGAACGGATCCCAAAAGCCAATGAAAACCGTCAATCGATAGTCTCTCGTGTAGTCAAAGAACCGGCAGCGGCGCCATTTGAAATGTGTATAATGCAAGTTCGTTTTCTCAGTTCTTAACTAATAGAAAGTCCAATCAATATCAAATTTTTAATTGTTTTTGGTTGTTCAAGCTTGCTTGGTAATCTATTGCTAATTCAAACAACACTAAGTAAAAATGAAAAATATAAACCCTACTTATACGTAAAACAAATTGCAAAATCCAAATTTTATTCAAGTAAAAATGTTAAAGTGCAAAATATAAAACTATAAGGACTAAGAATGTAATTTCTATGAAATATAAATGCTTGAAATGTAAATTCTAAAAGTTAAAAGGACTAAAAATGAAAAACAGTTAACTACAAGGACTAAACTTGTAAAAATTCTAACAAACTAACCAAATTTAACAAACTAACAAACTTCTAAAACTGAAATTAAACAAACTAACAAATCCAGGGACTAACTTTTGCAATTACCACAAAATTAGAAAGATTAGCTAGGTTTAAACACTAATTAAACTCCTAGGGACTAAAGTGCAAATTTCCAAACTTATAACCAAAAAACGGGCTTAATGAAAGAATAAGCTCGTTTGAGCTTATTTCTCAACCAATTAAGCTGAAACAAATTGCAAACTACTTCAAATCCAATAATAGAAACGTGTGTTCAAGGAATTAGCCTAAAAGTCAAAGATAAGCAAAAGAGAGCTTATTAATAAGCTCAAAATAAGCTACAGAAAAATCCAAACATCCACAACTTGATTTTTGTAAAGAAAATGAATAAGCACTTGATATAAAGCAGGGGAAATCAAACTAGAACAAATTTCATCCACTAATAAGCAAGATATCTGAAAATAAGCTCAAATGAGCTTATGTTGACCAAAACGTTGACCAGATTTTTGAAAAAGCTCAAAATTTCAAAACTTGATATTCAACCCTTTCTAAACAGGTTTGTGAAAGAAAATAAGGACATTTATGAAGTGGATTATTAGAACTAGGAAATCAGAATGCAAATCACATCAGAGAATGTAATTTGCTCAGGTCTTAACTAATAAGCTATTTTCTAGCTTATTTCTGAAAACTGTAGGATTTCCTCTTAAAGTCTGAAAGATTATGATGTAAGCTTTAACTAGAAACTGGTTTGAGCAATTTTGAACAAGTAATGAAGGAGAAATGATCAATTGAATTTGGCAAGTTTTGAACTAAAAGCTGTTTAAAGGAATGACCCAAACTTTTTATCAACCAATTGCCTGTTTGACTAATATTATGACTAGTAAAAGACTCAAAGCTACTTGTTAACTTCTAAGGACTGCAAATGAACACTTAAACACCACTTAACAAAACTTGAAATCTGATTTAACACTAGTCCCAAACACACCTTATCAGATTATGATCAAACTTTTACAAAGGATTATTTAGTTCTGATTAAGGCTGAGTAAAGAGCATTAGCAAACTAGTTTAAGTGATCCAAATGAAGGCTAATGAGACTGAAATCAAGCTACTAAACCAACTAGAACTCAATTAAGCTATAGGACTAAAAAGTGACTGAAAATGAACTTAAAACTTCACAACTGAACACAAAAGTACAAGAACAAGCTACAATACACTAGGATCACTTAATGAACAACTACTAATCAAATAGAACAGGCAGCCATCAGCTTTACACTAGAAAATGAAGCAGGCAAGAACTGTTTAGAGGAATTTAAAAACAGAAGCATGAAACCTATTGTAGTAAACCTTTGGGTAGAAGAGGAGCGCTGAGCTCTCTTGCCCTAGTGATACCACCACCTATCACTAGCTATCAACTCTTATCAATCACCAAAACAGCTAAAACTCATCATTCTGCATATGAAAACTTCAAGAACAATGGAAAGAACTGAATTTTTGATCAAACAGCAACAATTCTTCAACAAAGCCAGTTATGATCAATGTATGATCATAACAAACTTCTAACAGCAACAATAGAATCCAATAACAGCAAGTAAGGTAGCAGGAATTGAAGAACAAGAATTGGCGGGAAAACTAGAATTTGAAATTTTATTGATGAATTCTGTTACAAATGTAGTTACAAGGGTTCTAACTAACTAACTAACTCAAGAGGTTGTCAGTCTCTTGAGTTGTTAGGTGAAAAGGAGGGAAAAAGAAGAAAAGGGAAATTGAGAGAACTAGGTGTTTTCTGAAAATTAACTACTCCCACAAATGAAGTACAAGTTGTGTATTTATAGGCTAGACTTGAGAGTTTGTTGGAGATGTGACGTGTTCAGGCCAATCAGTGCTTGACACGTGGAAGAATTCTGCATATCCATTTTGAAGGTGATGAACATGAATTGGGGATTTTTGATCCAATGAATTATATGCTAATTAAGTTGCACCATTGGATTCGTCTCATCAAAACGAGCAAGATTGATGTTTTGATCTTCTTCTGAAATGCACTCTATCAAAAACGCGTTCCTGGAAAAATATTTAGTTGAAGGAGAGATACACGTGGCAGCTTCTTATTGGTGGAAAAAGTATCACGTGGATTGCACTGTTATGATTGGGTTATTAAATGTGGCGGCTTGAGTGGGATTTAAATGCTCAATCCGTGTGAACTGATTCCTTGTCTCTGATTGGTTAATAGCCCTTTCACTTGGATTAAACATGAATAACTTTCCAAACTTGGCAATTTAAGTCCCTTAACTTGGCAGATTTCTCTTTTAGGCTAGAAACTTCATTTCTTTGACAATTTTGGCCCTTCAACTTTGATTCTTCAACAAATTGACCCTTTGACTTGATTGACTTTGTAGTTTGACCAGGTTTGACTTGGATCTTGACTTTGTAGTATTTGCACTTTAAGTCCCTCAACTTTCAAGACTTGTCAAGATAGGTCCTTGGGCTTTGAAAACTTGTCACTTGTGATCCTTCCTTGTCTTTTTCATCCATTTTAGCTTGGTTTTTCCTTGTTTGCTTGAAATTGTATCCTTTTACCTACATAAGATCACACAAACACAAACATACCACATAACACTGCTTTTTACAATATAAAAGGGTATTTTGCTTCGTGTTTTAGGGTTATTTGTTGATAAAAGGATATGAGTTTAAGCTCATATCAACCTAGCAGTTCCTCACGAGCTGCTAAGGGTGAACTTAGAACAGAGGTTGAGAAATCACCAGCTAAAGTATTTAATGTGCCTGTTAGACAATCTGGTAAGCAAGTTGCTTTTAAGCCTATCTCAACTAAAGCTGTGAATAAGGTTGACCCTTCCACTGAAGAACGTTTGTTGTCTCTAATGAAAGAAGTAGAACTCTTGAAACAACACATTAAGCCTTTCGCTGAATGCTCTACTTCTCATGAGCCTAAGTATGTCCTAGGTGAACCCAAAGGGGAAAGGTTGGTCAAACCTTATTGCAATATATGTAAGAACTCTCATCACATGACCTTAGATCATGATAGACATATGGTAGTTAAGAGAGCTCAGACACCCTCTAGGGATAGACAACAGGGTTCAAAAAGACAACAGGGAAACTACAGACCTTATCCTCCCTGTAAATTCTGTGGATTCACAGACCATCACTCAGACGAGTGTGGTGACTTCCCTGGGTGTGATATCTGTGGAAGTTTTACCCATGAGACAGTGAATTGTCCCTCCCAACACCAAAAGTTCTACAGGAACACAAGAACTGCTAATCAGCAATTCAGGGAACCCACTGGAAAGTGGGTTCACCATAGGAACTAATCTGTTTCTATGTATCTGTGCAGAAACATCTCAAGGAATCGGTATGGTATCTAGACAGTGGCTGTTCTAGACACATGACAGGGATTCAACAATACCTGCACAGATACTCAAAGGAGCCAGGTCCTAAAGTGGTGTTTGGAGATAACTCTTCAGGTGACACAGAGGGATACGGCTCAGTGAACTGTAATGGGATAACGTTTACCAGGGTTGCATATGTGAATGGTCTTAAACACAATCTTATTAGCATCAGCCAATTGTGTGATGCTGACTACAAGATTTTGTTTACTAAGACTCAGGGAACCATATTCAACAAAAATAATGATGTTGTGCTTATTGCACCTAGAAGGAGAGATGTTTATGTCATCAACATGGTTATTTGCTCTGAAGATAGCTCAAATTGTTTTCTTGCTAAAGCCTCTGAAAGTGTCAATTGCCTGTGGCACAAAAGACTGTCTCATCTCAACTTCAAGAACATCAACAAGATAGCCACACAAAACCTGGTTGCTGGTCTACCTTCAGTGATGTTTTCCAAAGACAAGACTTGTTCTGCCTGTGTCAAAGGAAAGCATCACAGATCTTCATTCAAGACTAGGCAATCTTTCTTTATTGACAAGTGCTTACATCTCCTTCACATGGATTTGTTTGGGCCTGTCAAACCTCAGACCATTAATCACAACAAATACACCTTGGTCATTGTTGATGAATTTTCAAGATATACTTGGGTGTTCTTCCTCAGAAGGAAAAGTGATGCAGTTGATACCATCATGTCCTTCATAAGATAGGTTGAAAATATGAATGATGTTAGAGTAAAAGCTCTAAGAAGTGATAATGGCACTGAATTCAAGAATCATCAACTTGAATCTTTTTGTGATGAAAAAGGTATTTCACAAAACTTCTCTTCAGCTGGCACCCCTGAACAAAATGGTGTGGCTGAAAGAAGAAACAGGACTTTGATTAAAGCTGCCAGAACCATGTTGAATGGTGCAGCCTTACCAAAACAATTTTGGGGAGAAGCTGTTCACACTGCCTGCTACACACAAAACAGATCAATCATTGTCAAAAGACATGGTAAAACTTCCTATGAAGTTTTCAAAAAAAGATCTCCAGATGTCAGCTATTTTCATGTTTTTGGATGCCCTGTGTTCATTTACAACTACAGGGATAAACTTGGAAAATTTGATGAAAAAGCCGATGATGGTTTCTTCTTGGGATACTCTCCAACAGCCAAAGCCTTTAGAGTATTCAACATCAAAAGACAAGAAGTGGAACAAACTTTTCATGTCAGATTCAATGAAGATGATGAAGTCATACAGAGAACTGGAACAAAGGGTGATGAGATTGATTTTAATGAAAATGTGTCTTTCCCAAGTGATGAATTCTCAGAACCAATACCTACCAGTCATCACCATCATCACTCCAACACTCTCACACCTTATGTTCCTGCCGTTGACCCTCTGTCTACTCACAACATAGAAGTTCCTACCTCTCAGGAACTTGATGAAGAAGAACCACATACCTCTGATAGTCCCTCTTCTTCTACTACCATTGATGACTCACCAATTCTTCTAATCTCTGAAGAATCTCCTGTTGATAATGAACTTGTACCTCTTGATATGGCTGATGAAGACTCTGACACTGAAGTAGTCTTTGAAGAAATCCCTCCTAGTCAGCAGGATGAGACTCAAATTTCATCAGCTATCCCCACAAGTGTTCCTGTCCTTAAGTCCCCAACTCCTCAAAATAAGTGGTCAAGAGATCAACACATTCTTCTTGTCAACATTATTGGGAACCTAATGTAGGGGTTACCACTAGACAACGAATTCATGACTCAGAATCTGCCTCAGCCAATGAATGTCTCTTTGCTGAATTTCTCTCACAAATTGAACCTAAGAGAGTAGCTGAGGCTCTTGTAGAAGAAGGGTGGGTAGCTGCTATGCAAGAAGAAATTAATCAGTTCAAAAGGAACAAAGTATGGACACTAGTGCCAGCTCCACCTAGAAAGAATATCACAGGCACTAGATGGATCTATAGGAATAAGATGGATGAAATAGGAAACATCATCTAAAACAAGGCTAGGCTGGTGGCACAGGGGTATACTCAGACTGAAGGAACTGATTATGATGAAACATTTGCTCCTGTTGCAAGACTTGAAGCCATCAGAATCTTCCTGGCTTATGATGCTTACATGAACTTCACTGTGTATCAGATGGATGTTAAGAGTGCATTCCTCAATGGAGATTTGGCTGAGGAAGTGTATGTTGAACAACCTGAAGGATTTGAGAACAGCGAGTTTCCCAATCATGTGTACAAATTACACAAAGCCATGTATGGGCTGAAACAAGCTCCAAGAGCATGGTATGAAACTCTTTCTGATTTCTTAACTGAAAAAAATTTGTCAGGGGTTCTATTGATAAAACACTCTTTACCTTCAAGGATAAGAGTGATTTCATCATTGTGCAGATTTATGTGGATGATATCATCTTTGGGTCAACAAATGTTAATCTTAGTAAACGATTTGCTAAATTAATGACCAAGAAATATGAGATGAGTATGATGGGTGAATTAACTTACTTTTTGGGTTTTCAAATTAAACAATGTCCCAAGGGAATTTCAATTTTTCAAGAAAAGTATGTTAAGGATTTACTTAAAAAATATGACTTAGCTGACTGTGCAACAGTGAAATGCCCCATGCTTCCTCCCAACAACTTGGGCCCTGATGAGTCAGGGGTCTCTGTTAATGAGACTTTATATAGAGGCATGATTAGGTCACTCATGTATCTGACAACTAGTCGTCCTGATATCCAATTCTCCACATGTCTCTGTGCAAGGTACCAAGCTAACCCAAAAGAATCCCATCTAGTGGTTGTTAAGAAAATTTTCAGGTATCTCAAAGGAACACCATCCCTAGGTCTATGGTATCCTAAGGAGTAAGGCTTTGATCTCAAGGCCTATTCAGATTCAAACTATGCTGGATGCTGTATTGACAGGAAAAGCACCTCAGGCAGCTGTCAAATCCTAGGAGGAAAATTGGTTGGATGGAGTGCTAAGAAGCAAAACTCTGTGGCTATGTCTTCAGCTGAAGCAGAATATGTCGCTGCAGCCAGCTGTTGTGCTCAAGTGCTCTGATGAAAAGTCAATTGGCTGACTATGAAATTTTATATGACAAAGTGCCAATCTTTTGTGACAACACCAGCGCCATTGCCATCTCCAACAACCCTATTCTTCACTCTCGTACCAAACACATTGATATCAGGTATCATTTTATCAGGGATCATATAATGAAAGGAGATATTGAGCTGCACTTTGTTCCCACAGAGCTGCAACTAGCTGATATTTTCACAAAGCCTTTGGCTGAACCTTCGTTCAACAGGCTAGTTGCTGAGCTAGGGATGCTCAATATCTCAAAGCCTGTGGCTTGATATTAAATGTGTTCATTAAATGATTCATTCTATATTAAATGTTTTTCACATGAAACTAGGTAGTTACTTTCCAAGTAAATGCAAAAAAACATTCTCAATATTTAATCATTTATTTTTCGAATAACGAGGAGACAAATAAGTTTTGAAAGGTCAAGGGACCCACATGAGCGGTCATTTTCCCACTTTGCATTAAATGTGGTTGAATAACTCTTTACTTATTTGAATATATATATTGTCTCTCGTCTCTCCTCACCCACCACTATTCTCATTTCACAAATCTATTTCTCTCTCTAAGTTCTTCTCTCTCTTAAACCATCCTCCATTTTCATTCTCCTTCGACCTTGAATCCATGGATTTTCCCGTTCCCAAGGCAGCAAACGTTAACTTCGAACTCAACGAAAGCATCCTCGCCTCAAACAACTCCATTGGATGGATCAAGGCTCCAAATGACACCTATTCAGATCTGGTCAACTTCATACAAAATTGTGATGTAAGTGAAGCCTTCACCAAAACCCCCACCACCTTCTACCAAGAATACCTTAGGGAATTCTGGTATTCTGTTGAAGTTGTTGATGACACAATAACCTTTAGCCTTTCTTGCAATGAGCACCCTTTTTCCTTCTCACTTAAAGATTTCTCGAGTGTGGCTGGACTAAAACATGGTGATGAATGCCTTAAGGTGGTTGATAAAAAGGCTGTTAAAGATGCCCTGGCCACACTCAAACCCTGCCATGATGTAAACCCTGCTCTTACACCAGCTGAGGTCCTCTCGAAATCTCCTCTGAAGATTAAGTACTTTACACCTATGTGGCATGTCCTCTTCACCTATATTGTTAAATCCCTAGGAGGAATGCAGGGATCCCAAGACCAGATGTCTTTTAACCATCAATCAATAGCTTATGGGCTGATCTGGGGAGGTGATGTTGATGTTGGAAGCATTCTCTTCTCCAACCTTGTTGAACACCTGAAGGGAAGGAACCAAGTAAGAGAAAAGAATATCTGCTATGTTCACTTCTTGTCACTGATCTTTGAAAGCCTGTTGGGAGACAACTATCACAACTCTGCTCTGACTGCTCTGAAGCCCTACCGCATCACAGGTGCCATCTACAAAGAAATTGGAGCTGAAGATGTCCCTGTCACCTCTCACATGATGAACGTTGCCAACAAACAACCAACAACTGAGAAGTCCTTGCTCCCTTCTTCTGAGAAGGTGATTACCTCTAGTGTGTCTGGCAAGTCTAAGTCTTTGACCTCTGGGTAGCATACTACGACGTCCAAGGCTTATTTTGGCCAATAGTCTAAGAAGAAGAAAAACCCATCTTCTTCCCACACCAAATCTGTTGCTAAGGCCAAAGGAAAGAAGACTGTGAACCAAGACAAATCCTCTGTTCCAGATACTCATGTGGAATCAGATACTTCTGCTGACCAACAACAGGGGTCTAGTGTCTCAAAGTCAACTGAGACAACAGGAAACCAGCCAAATCCAGCTGTTATCTCACAGGTAATCAGTGTACATTTTTAGAGGTTCACAAGTAGCCACTCTCAATTGCCTGTAGGAGAGAGTGGTGAAGTTAGGGTAATCCTCGACCCATAGAAGTCTGTCTATGCACTTAGAACTCTTTAAGACTTCTGTACACTCTGTCTATGCACCAGGGAATGATTCATTTGTGTTTATAAAGCACCCCGATGACCCTGCACCCTCTAGATAGTATTCAGCTAACAACAACATGAATACACATATGTCTCAACCTTGATCAACTGTACTTCACACAGCCTCTTGGTTCCCTCAGAAAAAGAATCCCAAAAGTTTTACTTTTAGGGGAGCTGAATAATCATCCTCAGCTCTTCTAGGGACAGCGTAATAAGACGATCTTAACCCTTAACTTTTTCACCTTAAAAGAATCCCAAAGGATTTATCCTTTTCAGGGGGAGCTGAATCATCACCCTCAGCTTTCCTAGGGGCAGCGTAACATGCGACCTTAACCCACATATGTTTCACTCCTATAAGAGTCCCAAAGGTTTCTTAACATTTTGGGGGGGGCTGAATAATCACCCTCAGCCTTCCTAGGGGCAGCGAATGGCGATCATTAAACAACATATGTTTCACAATCAAAAGAGTCCTAAAGGTTTTAACCTTTTGGGGGGGCTGAATAATCACACTCAGCTTTCCTAGGGGCAGCGAATGGCGATCATTAACCATATATTTTTTCACACTTAAAAGAATCCCAAGGATTTATCCTTTGGAGTGGCTGAGTAATCACCCTCAGCCTCTCTGGGACAGCGAAATGGCGACCATTCCCCTTACTTTTTTCCCTGTTACTAATTATAACAACTTGCAGGCTGAAATTGTACAGTCAGCCACTGAATCCCAGGTACAACCGGAGAAAGGGGCTGATATAATTATTCAAGACCAAACCAATGACGAAGAGCCTCTGCTTAATATTGAAGAAGAAATGTTGTCATTAGTGGATGATGTCTCTGATCTTGAATCAATGCCTGAAGATGAAATCCCTGAGGGGATGTTTGAGGAGGAGGATGAAGAAGAAGAAGATGATCAACAATCTTTCTCTCCTCCCAAGGAAATAGTTGTGTCCACTCCAGCTGATAATGATACTCCTCCTCCCAAGGAAGCTATTGTTACTCCCAACTCTGCTACCTCCACAACAACAGTCTTCCAACGCCCAACCTATGATCCAACAGCTGAATTTCTTATGTTTGATCATCCTGCCCAAACCAACTTTGATCTTCCACGAAGGGGGGATGATTATGCTCAACAAAGCCTCAACATCCATAATCTTCAGCCTGTTCATCATCAATCTGACATTGAACGCTTATCAAGGAAGCTGGATGTGATCAAGTCTGAAATGCACAACTTCACTGTCACATTTCCAGGGATCATACAAAAGGCTGTTGCTGAGGCAGTTACTGAACCCATCAAGGATGGTGCATGAAAAGGTGTAGGACAAGGACGGAGTCACCTATCCACAAGAATCAAGGATGCAATTGACTCAGTGGTCCCTGCCTTATTCCATGAACATGAGATAACTATGCACAGACAGTTTGAAGCTATTCGCAACAGGCAATACCGTCATGCAAACTTCATTGTTAATCGCGTTCAGGGCAATACTAATGGAAAATGCAACCTTTTGCTGAAGATTGCCAGGGCTTCAAGGAAAAGGCAACGTGCTATGGCTGCCTCTGTTGAACAGATTGCAAGGCACTTTCAAACACGTTCATCCAAACGTCTACATAGACAGGATGAACGTGAGGAGGAGAAGGAAACAATACTTAACCTTGAATCTGCTAAACAAGGCTCAACATCCGCTGACAACACCATTTCACCTGTTCCCCTCCAAGTCATCGCACTTGATACCATATCTGATGATGAGGATGACACTCAGGGGGAGCAACAGAATCAAGATGGAGCTGACTCATCAAAGTCCCTGACTTTGGTTAACACCAGCGAGTCTGGGGATGATGGTGAACCAGCTGCCAAGAAGCTAAAGTTCACTGTTGGCTCCCTTCCCAAAGCAATACAAACTCAGACTCAGACAACGTTTATCAAAAGAGCTGAAGTTTTGAAAAACATGAGTGTGGAATCCTCTGTCTCAAAGAAAGGAAAAGAGATAGTTTTGTCTGACACAGACACAAAACTAAAGAAGATAGCTGCGATGCTAGAGACAGGAGGATCCACCACCGACATTTCCCAATTTTCAACCTTTACACCTTCCAATGAGAATCCTTTAACCCCTGAAGAAATAGAGAAACAGGCTGAGGAACTCAAAAGACTGAATGAACTTAAGACAGCCAAAGAATTGAATGAAGCTACTCTGAGGAAGATGACTCCATCTGAAAAGGAGAAGCAGAGATAAAGGTTGAGGGAAATGGAAGTTAAACGCGCAGAGGCACTGAGAAACGTCAATGCTGATTATGATGCATGCGTTAACAACAGGTATGCTCCTGGCAAGATAACCAAGTTCAAATACACAATACACAAGTCCACCAACACACCACAGATGGTTTTGTGGAGAGACAACCAACAGGGTAACATGAGTGTATTTGAGGACTTCAGGCTAAAAACACTTGGGTTATCTGAATGGTTTGAACTTGAAGCCTTAGCTGCCAAAAGGACTGGCCAGGCTAATTTTCTTCTGCTTAAGACTCTTAAGGCCAAGTTTACTTGGATCAAAGAAACGACTGCCAAACTCAAGATAGATCCCCCACCACAGCTTTTTGAACAAGAACCCCCAAAGACTGGTAAGAAAAGAAGAAGAGTTTCTCAACTTGTTAAGGAAACTTTTGTCACAGAAGATGTTCAAGTGGAGGGAATGCACAGGGATTTGATCTTACCAAATGGTATTGTTGGCCCTGTTGATGGTCAGACATACACAGAGCCTGAAAGAGGAATGGCATTTATGAACAGAGCTTGCCAGTATGCATTTCAAAGAGAGGAAGAGCTTGGCTTAGCCTAACCAATTCAGCTGCTTTGTCTCAAGAAAGGACTCAAGATTAACACAAAGTATACCAAAGTTTTTGCAAAAGCTTTGCAGGCAGAATTGGATACTAGATCAGACTTAGCTGAAGCTGAAGAAAAGATAAAAAAATGATGACTATTGAAGAAATTCACAGCCCAATTTTACCTTTACCTTTTACTTTACTTTTGTAATGTACTTGTAATTTTTCTTTAAGTATGAATAAAATCATGTGGTATGTTTGTTTAGATCTGTTATGAGTAAGAAGAAGCTGTTAACTCACTTACCTTAACTTAGATAGATCTAGCTATATTTATGTTTAAATAGGGGGAGATTGTTGGGAATCTAAGTTTGTTAGATTCCCTGATCATAGATTTAAACATAATTAAGCTGCAAGATAGTCCCTTGCCTGTGCCTAGGAGGCAGGCAAGTATCGCAAGACTCACAGAGATCCAAGTCTCTGTGAGCAACCTCAGAGGAGTCCATGTCAGAGACATTGTCAAGGAAGTCAAAGATTACTTGAAGACATACTCATTGGCTGTGATGGATAACAGCCAAGATGTATCAGGGACTCTGAAGGTTGAGGGTTAACAGGGGTGGCAATACCCTGTTAACACTCAGCACACTTTGGACATGCCATTTGTGTGTTCGAGACAATGAAGAAAAAGGAAACTGCTTTTACAACTGTTTCCTTAAAAGCATAATGGTAGACTACCAAGAATAGAAGAGCATCATGTGACTGATGTCTGAAAAGTGAATATCTTGTGTAGTCACCATCAAGTACTATTTAGGTCAACCTCGTATCACTATAAATAGGATGTGTATCCAAGCATTAATGTTCAACACTTTGAGTATATTCATAACATTAATGCTTAGAACTTATTGAATCAAACAGCTGCGACTGTATTCATAAGTTAAGGTTTATAGTTGTTCAAAGTGTGCACAACACATTGTCATCAAACGGTGTTATCCATAACACTTGTAATTCTTTATTATACAATAATAAGATTACGTTTGAAAAGTATTAACTTGTGTTGATTAGTTAAGTTTATGGTTTCTAGCATTGATTAGGGACTTTCACTAAGCATTTCAGAAAAGAACCTTTGGAATCACAAAGTTCAGCAGTACATTTGCAAACCAGCGGTACTTCCTCTATAAGTACTGCTGACACAAATTATGCGAATACTATTGATTCACTAGAAGACATTCTTCAATCAATGGATGATGAAGATGCTTATACCAGTCCAAAGGAGGGAATCTTCTCAAATTCTTCCTACGATGAGCAGGGTGCAACGACTGATTTTAATAACTTAAAAATTGAAATACTAGCCAGTCCTATTCCCACTCATAGAGTCAACAACAATCATCCTATAGCTCATATTATTGGACACCCAAAGTCTGGTGTACAAACCAGAAGACAAGTTAAAGCTAGTGCTGAAACTCATGCCCTTGTGAGTTATGTCAAGCAATAACAAAGAACAAATCATAAGGATACACAACATTGTCTGTTTAATTGTTTCTTATCATAAGTAGAGCCTAAGAAAATTTCTCAAGCTCTTGGAGAAGAAAGTTGGGTGGATGCCATGCAAGAAGAACTTATGCAGTTTGAACTACAAAAGTTTTAGATTCTTGTGGATCTCCCTTCTAGAAAAAGGGTAATTGGTACTAGGTGGGTTTTCAGGAAAAAAAGGATGAAAGAGGTGTTGTCGTGAGGAACAAGGCTAGACTTGTTACTCATGGCTATAGACAGGAAGAAGGGATAGACTGTGATGAGGTTTTTGCACCAGTGGCAAGGATAGAAGCCATTAGGTTATTTTTAGCCTTTGCATCATATATGGGTTTTATAGTCTATCAAATGTATGTAAAAAGTGCTTTTCCTTATGGCACTATTTCTGATGAGGTATATGTTTCACAACCTCCATGTTTTGTTGATCCTAAGTTCCCCAACAAAGTATACAAAGTTATTAAAGCTCTTTATGGTCTTCATCAAGCTCACAGGGCATGGTATACAACTCTTTCCAACTTTCTCTTGGAACATGGATATAGGAGAGGGACCATTGACAAGAATCTTTTCATCAAGAAGAATGCTAAAGACATTATCTTAGTTCAAGTTTATGTAGATGACATTATTTTTGGTTCAACCAAGAAGTCATGGTGTGGAGAGTTTGAAGCTTTAATGAAAGGAAGATTTCAAATGAGTTCTATGGGAGAACTTACTTTCGTTTTGGGACTTCGAGTCAAACAAAGGAAAGATGGAATACTTATCAGTCAAGATAAGTATGTTGATGAAATCTTGAAGAAATTTTCAAGTATGGATACAAGGAGTACAAGTACACCTTTTGAAGCCAAGAAGTCTTTGTCAAAAGATGAACATGGTGAAGATGTTGATCTTCATCTATATAGGTTAATGATTGGTTCATTGATGTATCTTATAGCTTCAAGGCCAGATATTATGTTTGTTGTGTGTGCTTGTTCAAGGTTTCAAGTCAATCTAAAGGTTTCACATCTTCATGCTGTGAAAAGAATATTCAAGTATCTCAAAGGACAACCTAACTTAGGCTTATGCTATCCTGGAGACTCTACTTTTGATTTGGAAGATTACTCAGATAGTGATTATGCTGGAGCTAATTATGATAATAATCCCACAACAGGAGGTTGTCAATTCCTAAGAAGAGGACTCATATCTTGCCAATGTAAGAAGCAAACTGTTGCTGCTACTTCTACAACTGAAGCTGAATATGTAGCTGCTGCTCATTACTATAAACAAGTACTTTGGATTCAGAATCAGCTGTTAGATTATGGTTTCAACTTCATGAATACCAAAATCTACATTGATAATGAAAGTACTATCTCCATTGTCAAAAATATAGTCTTTCACTCCAAAACCAAGCATATTGATATAAGACATCACTTAAGAGATGCTTATGACAAAAGCTTATTCAGGTTTTGAAGATCTATACAGATGAAAATGTAGTTGATTTATTGACCATGGCATTTGAAACTAAGAGGGTTGAGTTCCGAGTAACACATATTGGTATGCTCAACCAATAGCTACTGCATATGATAAGGGAGATAATAACTGTACAATTGTTATGATAATTCTCTTGTATAGTGTTTATCTTTGTTATTGGTGTGATTACAGGTTATTCGATCAAGGTAAAAGAGGTTACAATGATAGTGGATTACATGTACCGGTTTTATCTTTGAGATACCGTTTGGAAACCAAGTAACGCTAGGCAAAATTAAATTACCGTTTATTTCCACGTACCGCTATATAACCGTTGTACCGTTTGAGGGTCCCTTTTGTAAAATTGGCGGTTTCTTCGCACTTGGGTTTTCTTCCCATATATAAGCCAACTCCAGTTACAAAATTGATTCACCTGATCTTTATTTTTATACCTCGATTCTATACCTCTAATTCTCATCCTCAATCATCAAAAACAACAATGGATACTCTTCAAGTGATCTCTAAACACAATCAGATTGCTAAGCTCATTCAGAATACTGATTCGCATGGTTTCCATGAGATGCTTGATTTTTTCTTTCGAAGTCACATACAATATGCACTTACTGTAAGTACTAATGTATCTATTCCTCTTGTTGAACAATTTGGATTATTGTTGTTGCTGGTACACGACATGATCAACCCTGTATTAGAGCTAGGGTTAATGGTAGGAATATTTATGTTACAAAAGTACTGTTAAGAGCATCTTTAAGGCTCAACGATGCTAATAGGACTAGTATGATGACTAACTTAGAAAAACATGATGGCCTTGCAGCCATGGGATATGAGGGTGGTAGGGAGAGCCTTACTTTCTTTAAGGGTTTATTTTCACCCCAATGGAGATGCTTTTTCATACAATTATTCAATGTTTAAGCTCTAGAAGTACTTCTATTGATCAAATTCCTGCTGCTTTGGCATCAGCTGGTATTTGTGTAGCAAATAACAGAGTTTTTAACTTTTCTAAATTGATTTTCGAAGGTATGAATAGAAATTTAGATGCCCCTAAGAAATTTTTGATGTATCCTAGATTTATTCAGGCATTAATTCAAGACCAAATCCCTGACCTCACTACCTCATCAAACACATGGGATGTCCCTACTTTTTCTAAAAGAACCTTTTCTTTCTTATCCAAGAAAGGTACTTTATTTAGAGGAACTGTAACACTACTCTTTCCCCACATGTTAGCAGATGAGGCTAACACGGAGGGTGAGGATCCTAGTTCAGCTAATGAATATCAGCAAACTCCCTCTCACCAAAGTCCCTAACCCTCTGGAGAAGTTCAAACTTCTTCCTTTCATCCTGATGATGGTCAACCTATCCTTGATGAGATGATCCACACGCTTGCTGCTTCACTTGCTGCTTCACTTGCTGCTAGTGGTCCTCCACAAGCAAGAGCAACAGAGGTGTTGGATGTTGCACATTTAACTGCTTTGTGTACAAGTTTTTCTAAACAGGTAAAGGATTTACAAGATGCAAAGCTTGTACAAGATAAAAGAATTGCAGACCTGGAAGCCAAGCTCACAAAACTAAGGAACAACGCAAATCCTTGGATCAGGAAACACAGGGCAATTTAGAAAGCTCAAATACATAAGCAAAAGCAGAAGCAAAGGATCTTCAAGAGAAAACAACTGAATGCAACCAAACAAGGGAGGAATTTAGAGGAAGCTAGACCTTCTTTTGAAATTCTAGTTAAAGAAGTGGAAGGAACAAATTTTGGGGAACAGAATTTTGAAGCTAATGATGGTTTTGAACATTATGTGGATGACATCAACATGGAGGATCAACCACATAATCCATCAACAGATGAAGAAGATGTGGCTACAGTGCAACCACAACCACAATCACCACCACCACAAGAACATACGTTTCAAGAAACCAATTTGAATAAGTTCTATGAGAAGCTTGAGGAAATTAATCAAACATTACCTATTACTACAACTCCACAACTACAAAAGAAACAGTCAACCCAAGTACTGACAAAGAAAGATGATGGGTCAGACAAGACAGAGGAATTGGAGATTGAAAAGATAGCTTCTAAAAAGGATATGGTGTTTGAGGATACCTTGGTGATTGATGAAAGAAATGTGTCTACTATTGGTGAAGTAAGTACTGCTGATGATCCAAGTACTGCTGATGACCCAAGTACCGTCAAGACAAGTGCAAGTACCGCTTCAGGTGCAGGTACTGCTGGTCAACAATCTTCACTACCATCTTCTGAGGAGAGTTCTACTCCACCATTTGGAGAAGATGAGACCTTGGCAAATCTTTTGCTTGGTCTTAGGGAGAAAAGTTTAGCTGAAAAGGTTAATCTAGCAGAAATTGAAAAGAAGGCACAAAAAGAAGTTGTGACAGCTCAAGAAACTTCAACAATAGAGCCACAACAAAAACAGATTGAAGATCCACAAGTTTAAAAGGATCAATATGTGGAGCAACAATCTTGCTAGGAAAGTCCAAGATAAAGGCAAGAAGGTACAAACTTCACAGCCTAATGCAAAAGGTATTGTTATACCAAGTCAAAAACCTAAAGAGGGACAAGATAGAAGATCTTTAAGGTTTATAAAGAAGTTACCTAAGATTGACCCAAAAGATAAGGGCAAGAAGAAGTTGTAGTCTGAATTAGAAAAAGAAGATGAAAGTGATTCAGGTGATATAAATACAGCCATGAATAAGTTTCATCAAATGGAGCATGATGAAGAAGTAACCTATAGGTTACAAGCCAGAATCCGTGAAGAACATCAATAAGAAGAACTTGAAGCACAAAAGATACAACAAGAATTGAATGTAAAGCTGAAATCAAAGCAACTGAATGATTGTGGGTATTTTACACTCTTGTTTAGGAAAACAAAGAGCGTAAATGAGCGGTAAGTATTAAGTATGATGATTTAGGAAAACCGTGCACTAATAACCCAATGAAGTGAAAAGTTCGTTTCCCAAGGAGGTTATTTGTGTGTGAATAACTTGATATGATTTTTGATTAATATGAGAAAGAAAAAGGATAAGAAAAGAGGATGACGGATATATTAAAATTACACTACGATGATAAAACGTAAAACCGTAAAAAAAGATAAAATAAAAATTTAATCTAAAAATTCCCAAAAATAACTAAAAAGGAAAATAGGGTTTACAAAGATCAAAACCTTTTCAAACCTTTTATTTAGTTAAATATTAATTTTTAAATGCTAATTAAAGCCCTAAAAATCAAAATAGTTAATAAAAAGCCCAAATTAGGATTTTTCAATTTGTAAAACTATACAATGACTTAATTAAACTAAACTATTTTTATGAAATTTAAAACCAATTAAAACTATTTTTAAATGATTTAGAACTATTAAAATATTAAAATAATCCTAAAAATTAATAAAATAATGAGAAAAATAATCTAAAAGTTTTAAGAACCCTAAGTTAATGTATTTAACCTAGGAAAAATGGAAAAGTTGCAAAAATATAATTTAAACCTTAAAAACAATTTTTAATAATAAAATAATAATAAAATAATAATAAAATAATAATAAAAATCCAAAAATTATAAAAACTTGCAAACTAGTTTATTTTAACCTAAAGAAACATAAAATGAAAGTAAAATTACTAAAATACCCCTACTGGGCCCCCAAATGGGCTAAAAACAAAAACAGTCCAACTAAATGGGCTTTTTGGCCCAATAAAATCAAACTCAACCAAATAAGCCCAAAATCACCAGTCTGACTCAAAATTAAATTTTAAGCACAAAAGTCTAAAGGCCCAAAAGCTGAAAATATGCTTAGCATAACTTAATAAGTCAACAACTTATTCTTAATAAGCCCATTAAGCTATAAGCCAATGCCATAAGCTCTGATTGAACACACAACATCTTATTGAGATTCTAAACCAATTTTCAATAAGAAATTTTGAAAAAGCTCAAGAAATAAGCCAGAAAGTAGAAAAGAACTTTTTCACTAAATGACAAATAGTCGGGTTAGAGTTCTAGGGGGTTTCAGAAGCTGATTCTTTTTGCAAAAGCTCACAAATAGCTTAAATAAGATTAATCAAAAAGAAAAATCACAAAAAGTCAAGCAGAATAAGTTGTAGAAGCCAATAAGCTGGCTAAAAAAGCCAAATAAGCTAGTTTCCTAGCAAAAGCTTAAGCACAAGAGCTATAACTTCTCAAATGTGATAATAAGCTAAGAAAAATGACACCTATTACAAAAAGTAAGTTGTTGCATGTACCAATAAGTTGTTCTAAAAAAAGCCAAATTGTGCTTATTTGACTAAAAGTCAAAGTTCTCCAAATGTTAACAAATTGCCAGGGATTATTTATGAGCTTGTTATAAGCAACTTTTGTGAAGGAATCAAGGTTGATTCCTTGTGAATCAAGAGGCCAGTTAGCCCATTGATGACAGATTTTGGTCAAATAAGGACAATAAGCCAGTTGGCTTATAAGCACTCAAGCAGACAATCCAAATAGCCAAATAAGTCCACAAGCAGCACAAAAGCCCAAGTCAAGCAACTAGAAAGCAGGGCATACACTAGATAACAAAATACAAGGCACAAATGAGGTGGTCACTTTGCTGATGCTAATGACCACTTCAGGCAACTTTGATAAGCTCTATCACACTCAATAAGCCACCAAATTCAAAAAGTAGATATAGAATAGATAACTTATCCCTTAAAATCTTCCCAAACCAAATTTCGGACCCTGAATCCAACAAACAAAGATTTTATGATATTTGATGTGTTTGACCAATTTTAAACCAAAATATGCAGATTTTTCCAAAACTTGTCAAACCTTTTCCAAACCTTGAAACACTTAACCAATGACTAAAACCAGTGAGAAATACCTTGTTTAAAGTATCCAAACCCAAAGAACCAAGATCCCTAAATCTAAACAACCCTTCATTACGCACTTTTTAAACAAACTTTTAATTCTTACACACAACCTACTGATTTTATGATTCAAATAGCTCACCTAGGTGACAACTAACAGATTCAAGCAATAAAACACAAACCACAAACATAAGTACACCAAATCACATAGCAAAGTTCATAACAGAGATTAACCAAGTAATTTTTAGAAGAAACTTAAATAGAGCCAATACCAATCCTCCACAACTTCCTAAGAGGATCAGCTATGCTCCTTGGACCACTCTCAACAGCTAGAGAGTAACCAAGGTCCTTGAACAAACAAGATGAAGGTATGCTGATGGTTCAAAGTAGAACCAGACCTTTGAATGAAAGGATCTTCAACACAAGGCAACAAACAACCTTTCCAAAGGCTTAAATCCCTTCACAAGCTTGGTGTCAACAAGCTTGCAAGAGCTTAGGGCTTATGGATAGGGGTTATTACAAGTAAAATAGTCAAACAGATTCAAGGATTTTAAGATTTTTCAAACTTGAAAACCTTTTCAAACCAAAACTTACTTCAACCAAAAGATCAAAACACCTTCGTAACAACAAATGGAACTCAAAATCACTCTTAAACAATACCAACTTTTAAAAACATAAAAAGGAATTACAATTTCTTAAAAAGGAATTAAAAAGGAATTACAATGTTTAAAGAGTAAAACTAGAACAAGGCTCTCTCGTATTTTGAGGAGTCCTTATATAGGCCTTAGAGACTGATTCTAGAATATGAAATACAAGAAAACCCTAGCTACTGAATTCTCTGAATTTCCCTTGAGTACTTGAGTTGTTGAGCTGTCCAAATGCATCCTAGACGTTTATTTTTGCTTTGGGACCAAGTAAGGAGTGTGGGCTATTGATTTGGCCACGTGGCAATCCTTGGAGAGGAAGGTATGATGTGATAGGTGGACGAGGTTGAGTGTAGGGTTCTTTGAGTGAAGGGATTTGTGATGTGAGTGTGTAGGATGAATCGTGTGAAGGTGCATCACACGTGGGTCAAGGTAATTTGGATTTACCCTTTGTTATGTGGAAGTAAAATCTGGGCTCATAAGGGTGAATAGTAAGTGTTTTGATCCGATATTCTTGGGGATTAATTGTTTGGCACCTGTTTGTGGATTTCAAACTTTCAAAAAGGCAAGTATGGCCCTTGTGTTTTGGTGAAAGTTGTAAAACGTGTTTTTCAGCCATCAAACTTTCTTTCCTTTGTTATTAAACTTTCATTTTTCACACATTTTCCCTAAATAGTTTTACAAGGTTTTCAAAGGACTTGTTTTGCCATTTTTGGATATTTCAAGGATTGATCTTGGACATTCTTCATCTTTGAAGGTCTTCATTGGATGTTTGACATTATGGAGTACCATTGTTGACAATTTTGAATTCTCGAGGGACTAAACTTGTCAAATTTTCAAAGTTGAGGGACCTTTTTGTCATTTTGACAAACTTAAGGTACCAAACTTGTAATTATCAATATAAAAGGGTATTAAGTGTCATTTCTTCATTAATGAGGGATCATTCTTGTACATCTTTGTTGTCCCATATATTTAAATAATAGAGCACGAATTTATGAAAGAAAATAGAAGAAGAAGATGAATTCTAGTGAGAGAAAGTAGAGAGAGAAAAGAGAGAGAATTGGTTGGAACTTGGTGATATTAGATTGAGAAGTAAGAGAACAATATGAACAACCAACCCTCCTAACATGCTAGGAGGGTAGTATATATAGTCCACCCACATGCGGGCTTTAATGGGCTATATATTGAGCCGGGCTTGTCTTTTGGACTTTAATTAGTTTAAATCCAAGCCCGTAAACCACGACTAATTAACTACCTATTACAACGTTCTAACTAATGTTACAATAATAACCTATGACCGAGCATTCTTGTTTGACTCAATATTTTGAGGCCAACAATCTCCCCCTAATGTGAGGTCATACCCTTTTGATATTTGAAGATCAATGAAGATTACGAATCTCGTCATAAATGAGTCTTGAACGTGTAACAGTAGTTTTGTTCCTTCATGCTGTGATCTTTGAGCCGTTGTCATTGTCTTTCGACTTAGTCTTTTATCTTGAGATCTTCAAATCATTCTTGACTTGTCTTTGCCATCTTGCGATCTTGTGTCTTTTCCACATGCTCACACTATTAATTGTTGAATAAGTCTTTGGGCATGAATATGTGGTTTTGAATCTTTGACTTTGCTGAGTACACCGTGACGCCACCTTCTTGAGACAAAACATACACACGGACTGAATGGCTTTGACATTCGTCCTAAATCGATAGCCTTTTACCTCCGGTCGGTGAAGACCGTTATACGATATTAAATACCGTACCTGTGATAGGTAGATTCAGTTAAGAAACTCCTTGACAGGGTTTCGCGGCTGTACTAGCCGTTCTCTTTACTCGACCGTCTCAAAGCAAGACTGCGAACATAAAGAGTGAATCAATTGGATAAACATCCGCTTGATTAAAGTCGTCAATTCAAATTCCTGGAACAAGTTTGATTCATTAAGAATCTTACCATTGTTGCTTTCCAGTTGACACAAGCTTGATTCATAAGAATCTCGCAAGTTACCTACCGTAGCGCTGTTTGAGGTTGACGCTAGAAGGATTTCCATTCGTCACTATGAATATTAATGAATATCACTCTGAATGTTCTGGCAAAACCATAAAGATATTGCGTAGAAATCTGAAACGGGTTTGAATCAATTCATAATCAAACCACTGTTGCTTTTCAGTTTTACACATGTTCAATTCATAAAGAATCTTGCATATGACCTACCGTAGTGCTGTTTGATGTTAACACTGGAAGGATTTCCGCTCATCATTGTGAATACTAAGTAGTATCACTCTGAGTGTTCTAGCAATATCACAAGGATATAGCGTAGGACTCTCTTGATCTTCATCCGTGTGTCCTAACGAGATTTGATTGATCTTTTGGCTCTAGACTCGATTCGTGCACTTTTAGTGGTCAGAGGCTGGAGCAGATGCCACCTATTCAATATCAACTATCTCGGAGTGAGAAAGTCAATAGAAGTCGTGTTGATCTCCGTGACAATAAAACAAACTTCTTTTGAGAGAAGCCTGAGTAGCTAGGAAAGGGTTGTGCTTCACACCACTGGGTCCATGATGAGTTGTCTTCATGATGTGTTGACCCGGTTTTTGCCTAAGTTGTATGGAGGGCTTCTTTATTTACACCCTTTATCCTTACATTTCTTTTTCATTCTTCAACCCCTTCAATGCTTACCAAAACATCATTAATAGCACCTTGTTGTGATTTTTCCAGTGCTATCATCAGTACTTAGTCGGCATTCAGCTTCGTTCACATTCTACTCCATCTTTCCTAAGGACTTCTAATAATCTATTGAATTGTCCCTGGGTAGATCCCTCCGGTTCTGGTTGGATCATAGGACTTAAACCTAACCACCCTTTTGACACCAATAACGTCGTGAATTAAAAATGTTGTAGGTATTTGATCGTAACCATGAGTGCTTGAGTCTTTTAGATCACATTTTAATCACATTTTCTCCCCTATCTCTAATATATAAAATCTTTTGATATTAGAGATACCAAATTTGATTAAAATATATTTTGAAAAAAAGTCTTGAAAATCTTCGGGAGAAAGATGTGTCAAACTTAGCATGAATTTTGGAAAGCTCCCCCTCAAAAAAATTGATCCAATGGAATTGTCATTACGAGGATTTGATCCACATTAAACTTTTGAGGATAGGAGTTGTTGAACACACAATTTTTGAGAGATTTTGAATATCATTGAGAAATTCTTGAAAAAATTGTGTTCAACGCTTTTTGAAAAAAAAACAATTCTTTTTGACGAAAAGGTTTTTCTAAAGCATAAACTTGAGTTCATAGACTTTGAATGTCTTGACGAATCCACTCAAGTGTAAGAAGATTTAACTTCTTTTGCTAAGGGTAAGAATACAAAAGCGTACACTCCCCCGTGAATGTAGATCCGGGTTGCAATCTGAAAGTGATTACAAGCCATTGTGTTGAGCTCAAAACGTTGAATGTTTTATGACAAGCTCAACCCGAGATAGATTGCTCTACCCGTTGTTGGAAATATTGTCCAAAAGAGACAATTTCCTTTACAAAGATAGAAATGACATGTTTTGAAAAATATTTACAACTTTCATTCGAGCTTTATGTACACACCCGTGTCGTTATTGAGCGACATTTCTAGGTACGTCCATATTATCGATACTGAAAGACATGTCGAGAAGAATATTTTTTGGATTATCAAAGATTTTTTAATTTTGTATTTTTCTTTTTCATTAATATTTACAGGTAGATGTTTGATAGATGAATCAAGCATACTTCTTTGCCAGAACCTCCAGTTCTGCTAGAGTCAAACATCTCATACCAATTTGCCTAACTAGATACGCAAACCTATCTTTCGAAAGAGCTTTTGAAAGCAAGTCAGCTAATTGGTAATCAGTTCCAACAAAGTATAATTCAACAATACCCTTTTCAACTTGTTCCTTAATGAAGTGATATCTGACATCCATGTGCTTCGTGCGGGAATGCTGTACCGGATTGCAGGAGATGGCTATGGCAAACTTTGAGTCATAGTACATAGGTACTTTATCAAAGTGGAAGCCATAATCCGTGAGTTGTGTTCTCATCCAAAGAACTTGAGCACAACACGCAGATAAAGACACATACTCCACTTCGGCTGATGAAAGTGACGTGCAATCCTGTTTCTTGGAAGACCATCCCACAAGCTTATCTTGTCCTAGAAACTGTACACCACCAGAAGTACTTTTACGTGTATCAAGACACCCTGCATGATCAGAATTTGAATAGGCCGTTAGAAAGAAACCGGTTTCTGTCGGAAACTAGAGTCTCATGTGAATGGTATTCTTAAGGTACCGAAAAATCCGTTTAACCTCCTTGAGGTACTTTTTAGTGGGTCGTGCTTGATATCATGCACAATAGCATGTAGCATGATGTATATCAGGCTACTTGCTATCAAGTACACGAGGGACTCGATCATGGAACGATATCTTGTTTGTTCTATGGATAATCCCTCCAAATCAGCATCTAGGGATGTGGTTGATAATGGTGTTCTAACGGGGTCACATGATGTCATACCATGCTTTGTGATTATCTCTTGACAATACTTAGCTTGGTTAATGAAGATACCACTTGGGGATTGGTGAACTTAAATTCCTAGAAAGAATTTTAGTTCGCCCATCATAGACATTTCAAATCTGCTGTGTATGACTTTTTCAAACCATTTTGAAAGTTTTGGGGTTGTAGACCCGAAAATAATGTCATCAACATAAATCTGCACAAGCAAAATGTCATCCCCATATTTATAAGTGAACAAAGTTAAATCAATGGAACCTTTTGAGAAACCTTTGGAGACCATAAATTTCGGGAGCTCGTCGTACCACGCCCTTGGAGCTTGTTAGAGTCCATATAGTGCTTTGTGGAGACGATACACCTTGTCAGGATAATGAGGATTGACGAATCCTTCTAGCTGCGTGACATAGACTTCTTCCTTCAAAGGACCGTTAAGAAACGTCGTCTTTACGTCCATTTGGTACACAATGAATCCCTTATGTACAGCATAAGCAAGAAAAATCCTGACCGCTTCCATTCGAGCTACTGGTGAAAATGATTCTTCAAAATCAATACCCTCTTTCTGTCCATACCCTTTAGCCACTAGCCTAGATTTATTCTTGATGATCGTGTTCTCTTCATCCATCTTGTTTTTCCAGATCCATCGAAGATTTAATGGTATTACATCGTATGGTCTGTCAACAAGTTCCCAGACTTTAAGTCTTTCAAATTGTTGAAGTTCATCCGTCATCGATTCAATCCAAGCGTGATCAGCCATGGCTTCTTTGATGTTTTTCGGTTCAGCTGAACTCACGGCGAGTGCGAACATACATACATCGCCATCGGAGTGAAGCTGTCGTCTTGTACGAATGGGCTGTGAAGGGTTTCCAATTACATGAACCAAAGGATGATCTCGGGTCCAATGATGTGTTGAAGGATGTCGTTGGTAAAACGTGTGCATATTTGACAGATCAACATGGCGAGTAGAAGACTCTCCAGTTTCGTGTACCGGTGTACCGAATGGGTTGATAAATTCGTCTTCGTTAAATAATGCATCGTCTGCTTGATTTGTGTTCACTGGAGCAATGACAGTAGTTGTGGATGTTGTAGGATAGATTGTTGAAGTGATATTCTGATGAAGTACCTCTGCAGCAACCCGTGTTGAAGTAGATGAAGTTGTATCCGGTCGTTGACGATGATCGGTATCATCATTCTTATCATGAGTGACAGCGGAAGACTTCGATACAACTTGTTTCTCCCCTGTGAAATATTCATCATACATTGGTCCATATAACATTTCCAACTCTTCAATTGTCGTGTCGACTGTCATATCAGCTCTAGGAACATTTTCTAGAACCAGCGTTGAACTTGACGGTTCATTGCTGTGGTCTTGAGTTCCGAGTTCTGTGCGGTTGTGAAAGGAAGTCGTTTGTCTTTGTGGATCGGGACTTAAACTGTTTTGTTTAAGTGCCATTTCTTGCAATTCATCAAATCTGATATGAATAGTCTCGACTATCAATTTTGTTCTCTTGTTGTACACTCTATATCCCTTAGACTGAGTTGCATATCCCACAAGAATACATGCATCACCTTTCTCTTTTATCTTATCCAAATTTTCACCATCTCGAATAATGTAACAAGTACATCCAAAAACATGAAGGTGTTTGAGTGAAGGTTTTCGATCATGAATTATGTGATATGGTGTCTTTTCGTGTCTTGGGATAATTAAGGAACAGTTTTGTGTGTAGCATGCGGTTGACACGGCTTCGGCCCAAATGTATAGTGTAAGTTTTGAAGCGGATAATAATGTTCGAGCAGCCTCAACTAAAGTACGGTTTCGTCTTTCAACAACGCCGTTTTGTTCGGGTGTTCGAGCAATAGATGTTTCATGTTCAATTCCTTCGGCTTCAAAATAGTTTCTCAGTTTTGATTTCAAAAATTTTGTACCTCTGTCAGTACGAACCACTTTGACTTGAGCTTGAAGACCACGTTGTATCAGTTTCAGAAAGATGATGAGAACTTCGGGTGTTTCATCCTTGGACCTCAAGAAGTGAGTCCATGTGTACCTTGAGTAATCATCGACAATTACCAGAATATATTTCTTTCCATTGATACTATGAACACGCATGGGACCACACAGATCCATATGAAGAAGATCTAACCGTCCTTTAGAGCTTGGTGTAGTCTTTGTTTTGAAGCTACTTCGTTTAGCTTTACAAAGTTCACAAGAAGAACAAAGATGATCTTTGATGATTTTCAAACTTGGAAGGCCTCTCACAATATCTTTCTTGGAAAGCAAGTTGATGGTATCAAAGTTGAGATGAGAAAGACGTTGATGCCATAACCATGCCTGAGTCGTTGAAGCTTTAGCCATGAAGCAAATTGGAGTTGATGAAGTTGTGTCTTGAAGTGAAATTGTGTAAAGATCAGTACCCCGTGTACCGGTAAGTAAATCATTCCCATCATAATCACGAACAAAACATTTCTTCTTTCTAAAAGCAACCTCCAAATCCGCATCATAGAATTGACCAACCGAGAAAAGATTGTGATTGAGCCCTTCGACGTAGTATACCCTTTATATCGTGATATTCCCCTGAACCAAATCTCCATATCCTAGGATCGGTGAAAACTGATCATTTTCGAATCGGACCGTACCCAGGAACTTCTCCACGAAGTTAATTAGAAGCTTGAGATTCCCCGTCATGTGCTTCATGCATCCGGAGTCCAGTATGAAGAGAATTATTTGTATCACCTGCAGAAGAGTTAGAACACGATGGAGCATTTTCTAAATTGGATACCACAGTAGTTGTGATAGTAGAATCATTAGTGTCCTTATTAACATTTAAAGGCAAACTAACACTCGTTTTCACATTTTCTATCCTAGCTTTCGGCATCCATTTATATCCTGGAGGACATTGATTAGAAAACCACCATTTCCAAGACTTGCTAGCAGACTCATATAATTCCTTAATTTTGCTCCTAGGATTCTTAGTGGTGGAGTCTGATGCATTACTTTTCTTAGTGGGGGTAGCACCAGAATGGTTCACCTTGCATTTGGGTTTACTAGCTCTAATAGGCATCGCAACGTGCTTCTTAGTTCTAGTATCTACGCCTTTGACTTTATTCATATAGCACATTGAGTGATTAGCATTAGCACACTTTCCACATTTGACATAAACAAATTTCACATTCATAGCATTCAAATCAGTCACGGCATTCAAATCGTCATTACATGCAATTACAGACTTTTTATTCTTAAAAACATTCAAATTCCTAAGGTGTTCTTCTACTTCCTTCATCTTCCCTTGATTCTTGTGTTTCCAGACCTTATCATTCACTTGAGTGCGCTTAAGCTGAGGCCGGCTAACACTAGTACTGGAAACTATTCCTGTAGTAGAAGACACACGAATATTAGTGTTTCTAGAAGTCTGAGGCGATTGAGTAACTTTGTTTGTGGGCTTAGTGGGCATTCTATACATCCTTGGTTTAATCACATTATTGTGCTTAACGCTTGGTGCTATAGTATTCCTTATGGGTTGATTCTGTGGTAACCTTTCCTTTCCATCCATCTTGGGGGCAAACACAGGTTTTGCAAACGAGAAATTTGATAAAGCAGATGGTTTTCCCAAGATAGAGGATCTAACTTTAGAGGCATTGGATTGTCTAACAACAGTTTACTTAATGCTAGGTTCCACGACTTTCCCACCCATTTTAGCAACGAGTTTCTGCAACTCTGCTATCGCTCTGTCCCTGTCTTGTAACTGAGCTTTCAACCCTTTAATTTCCAAATTCTGTTCATTCATTTCTCGAAACATTTTAGAAAGTTTTTCTTGCAATTTATTATCATGTGGAAAAGTACCAACGTCTTTTTGCAAAGCAAGTTCAAGAGAATGACAATGTTTTTGAAGGAAATCAGTTTTGTGTTGAAGTAACTCAAAAGCCTTTTTATCAACATTTTCTTTACGTTTCGAAAGCTCAATTTCAAGACGTTCACATTCTTTGATCTTATCAAGATATTTGCATGCAACATCAGAATATTCATCAATATCAGCACAAGATGTAAAATAAGCACACATAACATCTTTAGAAACGCATTCTTGCATGAGTAAATCATATTCATCTGAAAAATTAGACTTCTC
Organism: Glebionis coronaria; assembly: GCA_025667525.1. Classification (NCBI taxonomy): domain Eukaryota; kingdom Viridiplantae; phylum Streptophyta; class Magnoliopsida; order Asterales; family Asteraceae; genus Glebionis; species Glebionis coronaria. The sequence continues at coordinate 629,554 of JANFOE010001005.1, forward strand.
CATTTGAAGATCATCAATGTGTTTCTCAAGAGATTCAACATATTTTAAATCATCATACATTTCAGTCCGAATGAACTCCTCAAGTTGAAGAACAGTTTCTTTAATCAATGTCGTGTTTGGAATTAAGAGTTCTTTCACAAGCAAGGTAATATCTTGAGGAATCGGGCGTTGCCACTCAGCATTTTCACGTTTTTCCCAATCTCTATCAACAATAGATTTAACATTATCTATGTGATGTTTAAGAATACCTAATGTTTTCCTACTCTTGCTTTTGGATTCATCTAAAGGAAGGTAGTTTATATATTTGTAAACATTAGATTTCTTAGTGGCAAAAGCTTTCTTCCATTGAATTCTCTTTTGTTTGCATTCTAAGAACACTTCCTCATGGGTTTTCTAAGTTTGTTTGTTGAAAAGACCATAAAGACTATTCATGTAAGCATAGTTATATGGTTTCACAAACTCCTTATTGATAAGAGGTCGACTATCATCATCCCAAAGGGCAGTCTCTTCACTATCAGCACTAACATGCATGCAATCAAGATCAGTCCTTTCAGTCTCATCAAGATAAAGGCACGGGTTTGTAGCTTGAGCTTTGGCAAGGTACTCAGGACTTGAAAAGCTAGCTTGAACCTTATACATCGACGGAGGTGCTAGTATTCTTACGGATTGAATAGAATCATGCGTTTTATAAACAACTTTCTTCAAAAATTCGACTTGTTCTTCTAGTTTTGTTACTTTTTTGGTTTCGTTTTCATATCTACTTTTGAAGTCTTATTTTAACGCATCTACCTCTTGTTTCTTATCCTCTAGAATTTTAGCAGAATCAGTAGTGGTCATAGAGAGCTTTTGTTCAAGTTCATTCACTTTGGTATTGGCAAGGTACGTTTTTTGACGTTCATCCATTAAGAAAACATTATATTAACGCTTTTATTTGGCTAATAACTCAAGAGTTGTATTATATTAGTTTTCAAAATCGTCCTTTTGAATTTTTAACGCACTACCCTTGTACCCCTCAGGCTCTTTGGTTTTCTGAAGGAGCTCATCTCTATAGCTTTTAGTCATCTCAGTAGATTTGATAAGAGTAGCTTTGCATTCGTCAAAATTTAGAGTGAGCATAGCGTTTTCCTTCTTTAATTGCTTTTGACTCTTTTTATTTTAAGTGACATCTTTTTGTAAAGTGGCAATTAAGTTGGCAAGCGCAATACGTTCCTCTTCATCATACTCAGTTGCATGTTGATCATCCTCAGACTCATTATTGCACATGTCTGATGAATCGGGTGTGGTATTGCTATCAACCGTTTCCATCATACACGTGTCATTAATTGCATTGGGTAGATCACTATGCTCATGAATATCACCAAACACATTATATTCATCAATTGCTTGAGTTCAAGGCCTTTTGTACTGACAATTTGTACCAAGTCTGCATTTTGCTTTTGCAAGCTAATGCAGACAGCCGTCAATTCTATTAATGTGTATGGTTCCAATCTCCCCTCCTCTAAAATGGAAGTAAGTCTACCAATAGTAACATGGCCTTCTTCTCACATAGTGAAGGTCAATTTGATCAAAAGGATTTATACATGCACCCAGTTACTGGATCAACATGTGTCAACTCTGGATCATATCCTGTCAACGCCTCACATTAAGACGCCGACACATACAAAATTGACTCACCAAGAGTTAAGCCTGCTGGTTTGGATCTGGATACTCTGTGTGTATACATTGCTTCATTGCCCAATGGTTCAGTGATTACATATGAGGACCTTGAGCAAATAAGTGATGAGCACTTGGAGGAGATGGATATAAAGTGGAACATGGCTCTTGTTAGTATAAGAGCAAACAGATGGAATAGAAGGTTTAAGAAGAAGATGACCTTTAATGCAAAGGACACTGTTGGATTTGATAAATCCAAGGTTGAGTGCTACAATTGTCATCGTATGGGGCACTTTATGAGGGAATGCAGATCTCCAAGAAGATCATGTTCAATATGCTCTCATGGCACACTCCTCATCTTCATTCGACAATGAGGTATATGATGACGCTTTTTGTAGTAAGGGTTGTCGTTTAAATACTGAAAGACTTAACAAAGAGGTTTTAAGATTGTTAAGTGATGTGAGTACTGAGAGATGCCAGTTGTCTAACTATCAAATTGCTCTCACTCAAACTGAAAAGACAGTTTCTGAGTATAAGAAAATGGAGCTTGACCTAAAAGATAAAATAAATATCTTAAAACATGATTTAAATGCTAGTAATGATGTTAGAAACATCATGGAAAGGGTCAATGCTGAATTACAGGCTAAGTTATATGAGGCTATCAAGAATAAGGATAATGTTGACCTTAAAATTCAGAGATTTGATAAGGCCTCACAAACCCTAGGAGAATGTGTTAGTAAACAGAGGGATCCTAAGGACATGACTGGGATTGGGATGAAAGACTATACTGGTGTTCCGCCACCAGCTGGGGACTTCTATGGTGTCCAAAGAAAAGACTTAACTTGGACTGGTTTACCAGAACTCCAAGAAGAGGAATTTATTCCTCCACCAAGAGTCCTTACCCCAGTTGAGGAATATAGGCAAAAGTTGACTGACTTGAATGAATGGAAGAAAGCCAACCCTACCTTATTTGTCAAGGTGGCATGCTTTGTGATAGTCCAAATGAGTCGACCCCTATCAAAGTAACAAACCTAATCACTGGCAAGACTGTTGACCTTGGATCAAACACTGTTAAGAAACCTAGCATTAAGTATGCAGAAATGTATAGGAATACTAGGTCACCAAAAAGCCAAGTTAGTGATAACGGAACAGGTTTCTTTTCTTCTAGACCTAGAGTTGTGTCTAGAAAAGCCTGTTACACTTGTGGTAGCTTTTCACATTTAGCATATCAGTGTGTCAACGCTTCCAAGTTCAACGCCGTTAAAAGGTCAAACACTGTCAGACCCAAAACTTTTGTGGAACAAAGTCCACAAGTTGTTAGAACAGCCCCATTCTTCACTAAAGGGTCTAACACTCATGGACAAAGACCATTTCAGAATACCAATACTTGGTCTAATAGGCAATGGGTTTCTGTAGCAAACCCTAGGTTCAACGCTGACAAGGGTAATTTCAGCGTTGACAAGACCAAATCCAACGCTGACAGAAACGTTGCCAGACCTAAATATTTGCAACCACAGGGAAAGGGGTCTAAAGATTCTTCTAGCTTGACATGGAGACCTAAGCAAGATAAAAACCCTAATTCTAATGGGATTTCTATGACCTGCAACAGATTTAATTATATTTCAAAGGTCATCACAAAACCAATTGGGGTTAACTGGGTATTTCATTCAAAAATGGATGAACAAGGGGTTGTTATGAGAACTAAGTCTGTTCTTGTTGAACAACCAGATGAATCCAAGTATGCTTAGGCTTGGGTTCCCAAAGAAAACTAATTTGTTTTCTTTATGTACAGGGCATTCAAAAACAGGTGAATGATTATGGCTATTGGGATAGTGGATGCTCTAGGCACATGACAGGGAAGGAAGATTATCTGACTAACTTCACTCCCATTAAGGATGGTGATAAAGTTTACTTTGGAGGCGGATATGGAACTATCACAGGCAAAGAAACTCAAGAACTTGCGTTTTGAAAACGTGTTTCTGGTAAAAGAACTTGATTATAATCTTTTTAGTGTATCACAAGTCTGTGATAACAAAAATAAGGTTCTTTTTACTGATACTGAATGCTTGGTGTTGAGCAAGGATTTTAAAATTCCAGATGAGAAATATATTGACTATAGAACACCTAGGCATAAGGACATTTATAATGTGAATCTTAATGGTATTAGGATGAATAATAATATGTCATGTTTTTATGCTAAAGCTTCAGTTGATGAGAGTAATCTATGGCACATGAGACTAGGGCACATTAACTTTAAGAATATAAACAGGCTTGTGAGACTTGGCTTGGTTGATGGTTTGCCTGAAAAGGCTTTCCACAATGACCACTCTTGTGTTGCATGCCTTAAAGGCAAGCAGCACAAGGTCTCATTTAAGTCTAAACAGGTGCACTCTAGTTCTAAACCACTTCACTTGCTGCATATGGACCTATTTGGTCCAACTAATATAAAAAGCTTGAATGGTAAATCATACTGCTTTGTCATCACATATGAATTTTCTAGGTTTACTTTGACTTTCTTTTTAGCCATGAAAAGTGACACTGCTGATACTTTAATTGGCTTTATTACCTAAATAGAAAAGAAAACTGGTAATGAAGTTAAAATGCTTAGAAGTGATAATGGTGGTGAGTTTAGAAATAAAATGTTGGATGATTTTTGTGCCAAGAAAGGGATTACTAGGCAGTTTAGTATTGCTAGAACCCCACAGCAAAATAGGGTTGCTGAGAGAAAGAATAGAACCCTAATTGAAGCAGCCAGGACTATGTTGGTTGATTCTCACTTTCCCATAGCGTTTTGGGCTGAGGCTGTGAATACAGCTTGTTATGTTTAGAATAGAGCATTGGTCAACAAGATACATAACAAAACACCTTATGAGTTACTTTGGGGAAGGAAACCTAATATTGGTTTTCTTAAACCTTTTGGCTGTCATGTAGTTGTATTAGATACTAGTGATGCCTTAGGTAAATTTAGTGCTAAAGGTGATGAAGGATATTTCATGGGTTATTCAGTGCAGAGTAAGGGATATAGGGTTTACCTTAAGAAGGAAAAACGTATACTTGAAAAAGTACATGTTAGGTTCTTAGAGAGTAAACCTAGTGATCCTGAATGTGGTCCAAATTGGTTGTTTGACTTGGAACCTCTATCTAGGACTTTGAATTATATTCATTTTACTAATCCAGACATTGTGAAGGTAACTTCAAATGTTGTGGAAGAACCAGTTGTTGATGTTTCAGGTACACGGGTTAATGAAGAGGTTGGATCACAAGCAAACAAGTCATCTCCCATACAAGAGTATGTCACTATTCCCATATGGACAGATGCTTTTGCTGCTGCTGCTGCTGTTGGAAAGGAAAATGGTGGTCCCCAAGTACCACTAGTTAACAACATGCATGGTCCTTCAGGCGCTAACAAAGGAAAATCTAGCGCTGACAGGACAAATTCAGGCGTTGATGGCTCAAACGTTGACAACACCATTTCAGGCGTTGATGATCCAAACGCTGACAACCTTGGCTCATGCATTGACAACTCTTTTGAGCATATTTTCTCTTCCAATTTTGAACAAGGTGAACCTTCAAGCAGACATGAAGAGGTTCATACAAATATTGATGGAAGAGAGTCTAAAGAAGATATTGGTAACTTGTATGATGTGATTGATGACAATAGACTTTTTGAGGGAGGAGTTCTCACTTCTACCATGAAGAATCACCCCACTTCTCAAATTATTGGGGATGTCATGTCTCCTGTTCAGACTAGAAGATCACATCAGAGTCTTGGAGGATTTATTGCCAATATACATAAGAAGGTTGATACCCCTCTTGTTCAAGCATGTTTGTTTGCCTGTTTTCTGTCACAACGAGAACCCAAGAAGATTTTTGATGCTCTCAAAGAACCAAGTTGGGTGGAAGCAATGCAGGATGAGCTTCACCAATTTGCTATTCAGGATTTTTGGGAGCTGGTTGATTATCTCAGGTATGTCAGACCTATTGGGACAAGATGGGTCCTAAGAAACAAGAAAGATGAAAGAGGCATTGTGGTATGAAACAAGGCACATTTAGTGGCTCAGGGATATACACAAGAGGAAGGGATAGACTATGAGGAGGTCTTTGCACCAGTTGCAAGGATTGAGGCTATAAGGATATTTCTAGCCTATGCTTCCTGCATGGGCTTCACTGTCTATCAAATGGATGTGAAGAGTGCTTTTCTGTATGGCACAATTGTTGAGGAGGTGTATGTTATGTAGCCTCCTGGTTTTGAAGATTCAGAGAATCCAGACAAGGTGTATTGAGTCAAGAAAGCTGTGTATGAACTTCATCAAGCCCCAAGAGCATGGTATGGCACATTGTCCACTTATCTGGTGGAGAATGGATTCAAAAGGGGCACCATAGACCAGACATTATTTACAAAGAAGGCTGGTAAGGATGTCTTACTTGTTCAGGTTTATGTGGATGATATCATCTTTGGTTCAACCAATCCAAAGATGAGTGAAGACTTTTCCAAGCTTATGACAGACAAATTCAAGATGAGTGCAATAGGGGAGATGAACTTCTTTCTAGGGTTACAAGTTCAGCAGAAAGAAGATGGTATCTTCATCTCTCAGGATAAGTATGTAGCAGATATCTTGAAGAAGTTTAGCTTTTCTCCACATGAAAAGAGGGCTACTACTCCTATGGATAGAGAACACCCTTGGAAAAAAGTTGGAGATGGAAAAGAAGTGGATGTCAGGCACTATAGATCAATGATTGGTTCATTGATGTATCTCACAGCCTCAAGACCTGACATTATGTTTGCTGTGTGTGCATGTGCACACCATCAAGTGACTCCCAAAGAGTGTCACCTTTATGATGTCAATAGAATCTTTAGGTACCTTAGATGTTATCTAGATCTTGGCTTGTGGTACCCCAAAGATTCACCATTGGAGCTTATTGCATATTCAGACAGTGACTATGGTGGTGATAAGTTTGATAGAAAATCCACAACTGGTGGCCAATTCTACAACTGAAGCAGAGTATGTTGCTGCAGTTGCTTGTTGTGGACAGGTCTTATGGATTCAGAACCAGCTGTTGGATTATGGGTATAATTTCATGCATACCAAGATTTTTGTTGATAATAACAACACTTTATGCATTATTAAAAATCTTGTACATAATTCTAAAACAAAACACATAGAAATTAGACATCATTTTATAAGGGATTTTTTTAAAAAGGGTTTAATACAACCAGATAGGGTTGACACAGAAGAAAATGTGTCTGATTTATTAACTAAACCTTTTGATGTTGGAAGGTTCCAATACTTGGTAACAAGTATTGGAATGATCAATCTCACTTAATATGTGTTTTGGGATCTTATTGTAAAAGTATGTACATGACAATGCATTGTTATTGGTCTTTTTGAAGTTAGATTTTCCACTACATTTTTCTAACGCTGACAAAGGTTACCTTAATGCTGACAAGTGTTATCGTGGCATTGTCAGCAACAATGTTAGTTTTGTGGTTTTTGATCTAAGTGTGCAGGTGGTGTTAGCATTGTACCATTGGATACAGAGTTGCTTATGGATCCTTGGAGAATCATTTGAGCATGTTTTCATTTATGGATGATGGTTGGAATATTTATATTCCTATCTTGACATAAATTTTTATGTTCATGCATATTTTTGGGCAACACATGTATCACAGTTTAAGCGGAGGTTTTAGGAACATTTAGGAATTTTGGGTATTCTTATAATACTCTTATCACAATTCTAGATTGTGTCCACATGTGTGTATGAGTTAGTTTTACTAAATCATGAGGCACTGTAGCATGCCAAGTTGATATACTATGCATGCTGCCAAGACATTTTTGGCCTAGAATTGGTTGTGGTCGGTTGGGAGACTTGGGAATGATTTTATCATGGGTTTACCTGGGAGTTACAAGGAATTTTATGAGATAACTTAGTTGTTAAGAGTTTTGGTTAGCAAGGGACACTAGAAGACTGTTATGTCTATCTTGCATAAGCAAGTGTGCATAACTGGACAGTGCTTGCCGCCCTATAATAATTATCAACTTATAGGTTATCTTCACTAGGATAAATTACTTTGTTAAGGTCCTTTTTCATTTTTATTACTTTTATTTTTGGACGCTGACAAGTATTTTTCCAAGCGTTGTTATGACCAATTTAAACGCTGACATGGCTTTGGCAAACGTTAACAAGAATATAGCTGTTGGGCGTTAATGGGTTATTTTTGACCGTTGACACTCATTGGGACCTACCCACTTGTTACTTTTTGACGAATTTTGGGGCCGTAATTTTGGTAGAAGATAACTTTTAAATTAATGCATGAGATAACTTATTTTCTTTTCAATATTTTCATCATTATATTTTGAAAATAGTTGCCTCATTTTTGACCAATCACATGCACCTATCTCTCCTATATATTTGGCTCCTATTTTTAAACAGGGTACCTCATATTCTTGTCTAACAATTTTCTCCTATAATTCATCTTTCTCAATAATTCACAAACAACTTTCTTCTACAATGGCACCAAAATTTAAACCAAGTGACTTGGTATTGGGATTCAGGAGTCAACACAACATGATTGCATATTTGGACGCTGATGACACTCTGTTTCCACAATACACCCAGATGGTGGCGTATTTGAATACATCTCCTATTAGGTATGCTCTTTCTCATGCTACTCTCATCTCTGTCACGCATATTAAACAGTTTTGGAACACTGTTAGTTCCTCAACAGTTAATAATGTGACTACATTATCAGCTATTGTTCATGGGCGTACATGGGTGGTTACTGAAGCCTTGGTTCGCCAGGCTTTGCATCTTGATGATGCTGATGGTATAACCACCCTCCCCATTAATGAAATAGAACAAGGACTAAGGGCTTTGGGGTATCCTTTCCCTGATGAGGGCACTTTAAACAAATATCATAAACAAGAGTTTCCCCCAGCCTGGAAGTACCTCATACATGTCATCTTACAATGTTTGAGTCCCAAATGTACTGCACACAATGAAATTAATAGATCAATTGCTAGTGCTATTGTGTGTATTGCCAATGGGAAAAAGTTTAATTATACAAAAATGATTTGTGATGGCATGTGTAAAAACAAAGGGAATAAGATGACTTTGGCTTATCCCAGATTTTTACAAATGGTTTTTGATGTGCAAAATTACTGCACAAGGGATCATGATGACTTTTATGAGATCCCTGTGCAAAAGAAAGCTATTTTTACCAAGATGACTTCACCCCCTCATCGTGAATTACCCCTTACCCCAACTATGCTTGCTGTTATTGCAGCAGCACAACCCCAACCAGACCCACAACCATAACTTGACCCAATACCAGACCCTTTAGCTTCACCTCAACATATGGAAATTGACCAAGAACCCTTCAACGCTGACACCTTAAATGTTGGCGTTGACACAAGTAATCTAGACGTTGACACCTTTCCTTCACAGACCCAAACAGCCCTTAACGTTCCCACATCCACCCAATCCACATCATCTTCTACCCCACCACAATATAGGTTGCAAAAACGCCAAAGGACTACTGGAGTGTTCTCCTCTAGTGGTCCTAGCCATGTAGCAGAGAGAACCACCACCACAAGTGTGGTTGGTGCTATGGATGAGGCTGGGACTATTGGTTCTGGCTTAGATGCAGGCCAAGACAGTCCTAACATCTTTAAGACCTCATCCATGCCCCATGAATCTAACTTGGGAGGTCAAATACCCATTTTAGAGGAGGGAACATTGGAACCATACACATTAATAGAATTGACGGCTGTCTGCATTAGCTTGCAAAAGCAAAATGCAGACTTGGTACAAATTGTCAGTACACAAGGCCTTGAACTCAAGCAATTGAGGGAATTGATATAGTTATGGAGGCAAGGTAGTAGTAGACACGTGAAGGAAAACATGGATGTAAAAGAATGATTGGTAGGAGGCTGATTAATGGTGAAGTACAACAAGTAAGGAAGAGTGATCCATTGAGGGGTTCAAGTACCTTTAGAAATATTATGGTTGATGAGTTGAAATTAGAAGCTACTGCGTAGTGTGAAGTTCCTAGGTAACATCATGGAGACGAGAAGGAGTGCGTGAAGAGCTACATCATGAAGCAAGGAGCCAAAAGGACTACGTGCCGACTACTAGAAGGATGCAAGAGATTTCGAAGGAGACACAGAAGTTGTAAGGACTAGAAAAGTGACAAGCACTATGATGGGAATCTCTGTATGGTTCGGGACGAAGAAGGACAAGATCGAGTACCAGAGTGGAGCTACAAAGAGCTAAACCAATAGATCGTGATGGAGTGACTACATAAAATGGGAGATTAAGAACTCATGGAAGCAACAAGGGAGTCGAGTGACTACACAAAGATAGAATTTCATGGCAATCAATATCGAGGGATGAGTAGTGAAGCTGAGCGGAATAAGTTTGTGGAGAAGTGATTATAGGGTCAGTTTAGTAAAGGTGTTTATGAAGGATCTTTGGAAGAGACAGTTATGCATTATCCAATAAAATAATGATTTCCATAGAGTTGATGAATTGAGTGAGAAATTTTGGTTGGACATGATAGTGAAGTAATTAGGGAGAACCACGGAAGGAGAGAACCAAGTATTCTTAGAATATGATGATTAAAAGTACCTCATGTTAGGTGAAAGGTCATAATAGAAGTATGAGACTTGAGTAAAAATTTAGAATATGGCTTAGTTTAGACATATGGAAACTAATATGGGCTTAAGATGAGAGTGTGATCCGCATGTAATCACATGAAACTCTAGTTTGTCCCTATTAGGAGGGAGTAGAAGAACTGGTCGTGAGGAAAACAAGTGAAGATACGTGGAAAATTTTGACATATAGATGACTTAAAATACGGGAAGCATAACCTCGTGATGTATGCCATTAGCTGAGGAATAAGAAGGAAGTGGTCATAGATGCAAATCATGAATGAAATAGGTCGAGATAGGAACTAAAGTTAAAACTTTGGTATAGCCTAATGAGTAGACTAAAGCACAAAGCATGTTAATATTGTTGTAGTGTGGAAAAGGGAATGGCACTAACCAATACTGTCGGATTGGAAGGCTTATTATCGATAATCAAAGGGATGAGGAGTTATAGATGTGATGTGTCATGAGAGACGAAGGGTTTGGTCTAACTAAGACGAGACGAGGAGCAATATGACCTTGAAGGTAAGACATTGTGTAGGTATAAAGGAAGAAATGTAGCTAATTGTCTTAGAAAGAGTTGAATATGTTCAAGGGTAAGTTGAGTATAAAGGATCATTAAAAATCCTTCATTGAGAAAAGTGAGAAAAGAAGTGTATATGTGCTACTAATGAGCTATCCAAAATTAATGGAAGTAGTTGTATCATGGGTTTGGATGGTAGTTGATAGACTAACCGAGATAATTTGTCCTTTTGGTGATGTGTATAGATCATAAGTTGATTTGGATTGGAAGAGCCATGTTGTGATGAACTAATGAATATGTGAAAGACCGTTATAGGTCACTTTTTAAAGGAAATTGGAATTTTTAAGTTGTTTGGGGTACGGACTAAAGGGAGTTGATGAACATCATTGGATATGAGTGTATCCAGCTAATTGGAAAAGGATGGGCAAGTGAGAGATTTATAAAACTTTAGGAGTTACACTGAGGGCATGAGTGATTAATTTAGAGGGAGTTAGGAAACTCGTTAGCGATGGCTGAGTATTCATATAATGATAGTTATCATACTAGAAGTCGATGAAGGCCATTTGAGGGACTATATGGAAGGATAGGGTGAGATGTCGTTACGGTGGACTAAAATTGGTGAAAGAGACCACTAATGTAGTAATGGTGATTGTGGAAAGGATGAGACGAACAAGAGATGCTATGTTGAAAAGGAGGAAACCACTAGGGTTTAGTGACAAAGTTATGTAGGAATTTTCACCCATAGTAACGGGTGGTATATTTTGGTAAAAAGGGGAAAAGTTGATGTCGGGTTTTGTAGGTCCATTTATGATCTTTGGAAAGATCGGACCAGTAGCTTATGGGTAAAGAATTACCTGGGTAATTAAGTGGTGTACATGATATATTTCATGTATTAAGATTGGGAAATGTCGTTTGAGAATGCATGTTTGCATGTATGGTTATTTGGGATTTGTGTTAATAAGAGTCTTCGATTTACCAAAGAGTCATTTGTGAGATTTATGGGTTATGAGGTCAGGAGTTTGGGAATGAATTTTAATATTGTTCGTTAGTATATGTGGTAAATTGAGACATGAACTGAAATACACATGGTAATGAGAGGAGTTCATTTAAAACAAGTATCCTCATGTGATTTGTTGATTGTGTGTTTGATCCTAAGGAGTAAATCTCGGGACGAGATTTCTATTAGGAGGGAGTTATGTGACAACCATGGTTTTGAGGTTCGTCACTTAGTTTTATTTTGGCCATATTTCGTGAAATTAGGTGTCTTTATGTGTTTATGTGTTATCTGGTGTGAATAGAGTGTGGTTTGGACATCATTTTCGGGTACGGGGTACCTTGTGAGTGAAATGATGTGTGACGTTTTTATGTTCATGAGCTCACACAGTAGTGACTATGAAATAAGATTGTGTTATTTAGTGGTTTTAAGTATACGTATATGTATTATAGAAAATCATATTTTTACGATTTAAGGTTTATCATTTAGAGGTCTCGGATGAGGTAATTAGTCATGGGAGTATTTTTCGGGATAGTTTTAAGTCATTTTGGACTACGTTAATTAGTTTATTTCATATTTCAAGAGTTTTTATAAAACTGTATATTTTATGTTTTTTACGGTATACGCGTAAATTTGACTAGTTTTACGGTTTTGAGGTTTTGGAGGCTTTAGGAGCTGAAATAAATTAAGTGAATTTAAGGTAATAATATATAATAGTTAAATTAAAGTATTATAATTAAAAATTCAGCCATATGGTGTCTGTGCTTGGATTTGGGCTGACTTAAACTTAAGGAAGGGAAAGGGAGCCCAATTTGAGTCCTAATAGGAAGCCTTTTTAATTTTAACCATAAAAAGACTCCATATGACCAAAAAACGAATTTAGCCTTCCCCATACCAAATCTCATGCGTTTGTATCAATGGAGGAGCAAGAAAACCCAATAATTCAATTAGGTTTTAAGGTACACACTAAAACTATGTCAATTAACGTTTAATTTACGTATGTGTAACCTAATATGATGGATTAGGGTTGAGATTCATAATTTTTTATTAGGGTTTGTTAAGGACCTGTAATTAGTGAGGTAATTAATGGGTTTTTATCATTCGAAATCGTTTTTAGGTTTTAATTAGGGTTATGTATGATTAATTAGGGTTTAATCATGTTTAAAATCGTTTGTAAAAACTGGGCGGAATTTTAGGTTTATTATTTTGATCATATCTAGAGTTCTAGGAACATTCATTAATCGAACCAAGTATCCATGAAAAGGTATTTGAGTTTGCTTTTGAATGCAAGAAACTAGGAATAAATTGGAGCTCGGGAAGTGGGTCAAAAACATGTTACAGCAGTCGGAGGTCAAAACAGTTTTGAAATCACTCGGGTTTAAATTAATGTTTTAAGATATTTAGGGTACTTAGGAGTATAATTGGGCCTTCAAACGAACATTATACTTATATTGTTTGTTAATTAAAAGATCTGGAGGAGGGATATACAAATGGGTTAGGGTAAGACCCTCTGATCATAACAAACTTTTCATATGTTCAAAATCAGTAAATTCTAGATACGTAAAAGTATATATATATATATATATATATATATATATATATATATATATATATATATATATATATATATATATATATATATATATATATATATATATATATGTGTGTGTGTGTGGAGGCCTTAACAGTAGCTTTAAGGTTGAGGCTAAATGTGAGAGTTAGCTAACACATGTAAGGGCATAGGGTGTTTTTTACAGGGCTTGTCATTTTGGTTAAGAGGGTGTTCGACCCATAGTTTGAAGTATGAAAAACGGAACTGTTTTAGGTTAAATATAAACGGGGCGAGTTATGAACTAAACTAAGTTAAGGGCTTCATAGAGGGATGTAATGAGATGCCTATGGCATATAAATGGTTTAAGTGGTAGGATAAGGTTATATATCCATCATAGATTGGTGAGCCATTTTGGTATGTGGTTCATGTCTTGATTGTATACGTCTGTGTGTTTAGATTTTTGTTAGAGCGCAGATATTTGGAGAAGCTTGTTCAGGTGAGTTTCATAGTCCCATGTTTTTGTGAGAATAATTGCTTTGAATTCCAGATTTGATGGAAGAGACATTGTATGGTTTTGTAAATAATGTTGTGAATGTTTTATGGTTTGTGATGGACTTGTGTGTGCACTTATGTGATTAACTAGTATGTGATTCTTGATTGTTATTGTGGTTTGACTTGGTACCAAGGAGATGTTTACAAGGAGGGGCCTTGGGATTGGTTCATAGGTGTATGGGCGCCTATGGGACCCTGGTTATTGGTAAGGCTTGGATCCTTGGAATTGTGATTATTGGTAAGGCTTGGAGTCTTGGATTTATGGTGATTGGTTAATCTTGAATGCTAGTTGTTAATACATAATTATAGCACATTGTCCATATCTTATTTTGTTAATGATTGTTATTCACAGCTTATAATTGATTTGGAGTTGGATTCTAAACCTATGACTCCCACCAACTTTATGTTGACGTGTTTTAGTGTCTCTTTCAGGTGAGAATGTGGTTAAGCGTGAGAATAGGAGTGGCTAGTTAGGAGGCTTAGGATTGCATTTGGAGGAACCCCCTTTCCTTTTAGTCTTTACTTATATTTGAATAAGTGATACTTTGTAGAGACCTATATGTTTGTTATTTGTTAATTGTATGTCTTTGGTAAGAGGTAGACATGTTTCCTTCTTACCTAGACGCCTGCATTATTTATGATATCTTTATGACACTGTGTCACTATTTATGATATTTCCATTTCATTTAGTTATCTCTATAGACATGCTATTGTTGTGATGATATCCATACGTCGCGCCCCATATTCTGCAATGGTGGGGTGTGACAGAATGGTATCAGAGACAATGGTTATAGAGAATTAGGTTGCCTAGTCTAGTAGCCTAGTCTATAGCTTAAGGGTCCATGTATGTAGGTGTCATAGGGGTATGTGTGCATTATAGTATATGGAGTGCTTAAGTGTTAATTTTGTTTTGGATATTTATTTACTTTCATACTTACTTATTGAGATATAGTATATGTAAGTACATTCATTTATTTTCTATTGATGCGAGGTATGAACCGGAAGTGTTGGAACTTATTTAGTGTTACCTATGTCGCGTAGAAGAAGAAGTGCGCTAGGTAATAATAGGATAGTACCGATGTTAAGTCTACGACTAGTAGTAGATTCGAATTTTCGCCTGAATTGTTATGATCATTTTTTTAATGTTTGATATTTTGTTGTTATTGATTTGTTTTGGCGTTTGAGCCTCGAGTTATGAATGAAGTTAGGGTTGACGTATGAGATGTTCTTATTTTACCTATACGGTATATATATATAGTGTATTCTATGTGGTATATAGGTGGTAGACCTATGTGTTTCGTGTAGTACTAATTTCTTATAAGTGTCGTCATAGGAAGGAGTACATGGGTGAAAGGGGACATATATAATTATGGAGGCCTACGTAACTATATATGTGCCACAACACCGATGGACTTCTAAGTATGTTTGCATGAAAAAGGGGTTAGTATATGCTTGTATATGATGAGACCTGTATTTTGGGTATTTGTATACAATATGGGTTTATGTAATGGTTGCCTATGATATGACTATGGTTTTTTGTGTTATATGTTTTGGGTTATAGTCATGTTGTGTGATTATGGGGTCACACGATATGGTTTGGTTTTGGTGATGGGTTTTATGCCTTGTTGTGGCATGGTGAGATTGTGATATGGTGATTACTCGTATGGAAAAACGAGTGTATGACGTGATCGATTGACTTGGCATGTATGATAACGAGTATGTTTTGAGAGATTTTACAGCTATATATATGCGGATGTATATATACTAGTAGTTGTTATGGTATGATATACGGTCGTTCAATAGTTATTATCACTTGAACGTACCTAGTGTTCTCTCGTGTTTAAACAGTTTATTAGTGCTGGAGTTTGATGGAGTTCCAACAACATTTTGAATCTTTTGAAGTGTGTCTACATTCGGGTATGTATTGTAATTGATGAGAACTACCAAATTTTCTTGCAAATGAGTCTAGCTAATTAAAGGAAAATGCTTTTAAAAATACTTTGTAAGTGTACGGTATTTTCTTTAAGTTTATTGGTAATAAGTTAAAAAAATCTTGACAATGAATGGATTAGTTTTCTAGGTAACATGTGATAGTACATATAAAGGGTAAATAAATATTACGATAATTTTCTTTGAAGTAGAGTTAAAATTTTAGAAGTATTTAAATAGATAGAAATAGTAAAAAGGAAGATTTTGTTATAATAATGATAATAATAACACCACACCTTGTAAACGTGTAATAGTTAGTTATAACAAGCCTAAATGGATTATGTAACATAATTATAATATAGAATAAAATGAATAAAAATACCATATTTTATAAACACGTATTGGTTTCATAATAACAAGTGAAATGAGTTTAATGTGAGTAAACAAGATAATGGTTAGAATAGCGTTATACTATACTAACTAGTGGATACCTTTGATAAAATAATGAAGATAAAAGATAAGTTTATTGTTAAAGGAGATGATAGATAAAGTGAGTTTTAGTACACTAACTGAGTTATGCCCTTTGATAGTAACGAAGATGGTAAAATAAGACTATGATTTCATTTATTGGTGTTAAAATGTGGTCCTAATGTGAAGTAACTAATTGAGATGAAAATTTAAAATTTTCTAAGATATTGAAATTTGGTAATACAAATTATGATGAGTCTATCTTTTTTTGTTGGCGCACTCCATTGATCTTTCGGATTACATCGTTTTGTTTTCAGTTGTTTTGGCTAGGGTTCGTTTTACCCTTTATTTTATTTTGGGACACGATTGTTAGGAATTCTTTTGGTACACGTCATGGTTGATTTAGTTATGCGGTTGTGGGAACGTTAGGATGAGAGGATAGAGTTGGGTAGTAATACTTATGGTTAGATATTAGAATGGAGAGATGTATTTTGGTTTAAAGGTTGTGTTGAAGGAATGATTAAGATTTGTGGAGTTTTGAAACTTAAACTGGTTACGGGAATAAGGGAGTAAGTAAAGTTAGTTTACTGGTTGTTGGAACGAGATGTCATGCTATTAGAAGTTGGTTCAAGTACCATTAGGAGATTGATGAAAGTACTAGTGGATGTGAGGGTAGAGTAGGAAGTTTCTACTAATGGAAAGATGGGGCAAATGACACACAAGGGAATTGGTATAGTTATGGAGGCAATGTAGTAGTAGACACGTGAAGGAAAACATGGATGTGAAAGAATGATTGGTAGGAGACTGATTAATGGTGAAGTAAAACAAGTAAAGAAGAGTGATCCATTGAGGGGTTGAAGTACCTTTAGAAATATTGTGGTTGATGAGTTGAAGTTAGAAGCTACTGCGTAGTGTGAAGTTCCTAGGTAACATCATGGAGACGAGCTGGAGTGTGTGAAGAGCTACATCATGAAGCAAGGAGCCAAAAGGACTACGTGTCGGCTGCTAGAAGGATGCAAGAGATTTCGAAGGAGTCACAAAAGTTGCAAGGACTGGAAAAGTGAAAAGCACTATGATAGGAATCTCCGTATGGTTCGTGACGAAGAAGGACAAGATCGAGTACCAGAGTGGAGCTACAAAGAGCTGAACCAATGGATCGTGATGGAGTGACTACATAACATGTGAGATTAAGAACTTATGGAAGCAACAAGGGAGTCGAGTGACTACACAAAGATAGAATTTCATGGCAATCAATATCGAGGGATGAGTAGTGAAGCTGAGCGGAATAAGTTCGTGGAGAAGTAACAATAGGGTCAGTTTAGTGAAGGTGTTTATGAAGGATCTTTGGAAGAGACAGTTATGCATTATCCAATGAAATAACAATTTCCATAGAGTTGATGAATTGAGTGAGAAATTTTGGTTGGACATGATAGTGAAGGAATTAGGGAGAACCATGGAAGGAGAGAACCAAGTATTCTTAGAAGATGATGATTGAAACTACCTCATGTCAGGTGAAAGGTCATAATAGAAGTATGAGACTTGAGTAAGAATTTAGAATATGGCTTAGTTTAGACATATGGAAACTAATATGGGTATAATATGAGAGTGTGATCCGCATGTAATCACATGAAACTCTAGTTTGTCCCTATTAGGAGGGAGTAGGAGAACTCGTCGTGAGGAAAACAAGTGAAGCTACATGGAAAATTTTGACGTATAGATGACTTGAATTACGAGAAGCATAACCTCGTGATGTATGCCATTAGCTGAGGAATAAGAAGGAAGTGTTGATAGATGTGAATCATGAATGAAATAAGTCGAGATAGGATCCGAAGGTAAAACTTTGGTATTGCCTAATGAGTAGACTAAAGCACAAAACATGTTAATATTGTTGTAGTGTGGAAAAGGGAATGGAACTGACCGATATTTTTGGATTGGAAGGCTTAGTATCGATAATCAAAGGGATGAGGAGTTATAGATGTGATGTAAAACCCGCATGCTTTTACCATGCATAGTACCCTTAGGATCGTACGTACTAGATTAAAACTTTCCTAATATAGCATGATTACGATTACGTGTTAGGAGTTTACGTATTAGGAGTTTACGTATTACGTATGTGAGACCCCCAAAATCTGACATGGAACAACTAGGCAACGAGGGGGTAACACGTCATAGTACAAGAAACAATGAATTACAGTTGACACAAAGCTGACGTAATAAAAGAATATATATCACATCATAAATGATCAGAGTTTTAAACATAGGTCCCAGAGTTTTATATGCGGAAAGATATATTATTTCATCATGATTTATAACATAAAGTTGCCCAAAAGATATAATAAATTTCTGACAGTTTATACTAAAACCAGTCTTTTAAAAGCATCACAGAAATCTCCAAGCTGCGATAATATCTTGCGGGCTCCCATCCAAGAAAAGCTAAGTAATAATACCTGAGATTAAACATGTAAAATCGTCAACACAAAGTTGAGTGAAATTCATAGGTTTAGCAATAAAGGTGTGGAACACAAGCATTAATTTGTAAAACAAGTAAATAGAGAAAATGGTTATGATCATTAACCATAGTATGAAACCAATATTATTGCTGTTTTAGTTCATGAACCGAAGCTTAACTCAAAGTAAGTTCCTCTAGGGAGTATTCAGCCTAAATACTCAAGTATAAACAAATGTAAGTGCGTCAAGGTAATCGGGACGGGGATTGTCAATCCCGATGGATCCACCCACAACATTCGTGCTTAGCGCAAAGCATACGGGACAATTAACGGTTCATGATCAAGAGAAAACTGTTGGAAAGCATACAAGTCTGAATAGCATACAAGTTCTGGATAGTATACAGTTTTAAATGGATGTGTTCCACCATGTAAAATCTCACCCCGCATTTAGAAACATTGTTCAAGTAAAAAGGGGATATGAAATCACCTTTAGTAAGTAATCACAAGGTAAAAGGGGCTGAGCAAAAAGAAGTCTTCACGGACATATGCAATGGTGACGCGTAATAAGAATGCGTTTAATGAAGCAATAACGTTTTAGAAGTGGTGGGACATAGTATGACTAGGTGACTTGCGTGCGATGGCGAGACCTAAGCTTAAGTTAAAATTTTGACCCAACACCTTGAACCTACTGTAATAACCTAATATCAATCTTGTATGATGGTCCAAGCATTTATGTGTGGGTTCCGAACACGTTTAAGACTCGGTTTGAAAAACCAAAACAAGGGACTGCATTCAGTTTTCTGAAAAAGGCTGTGAAGATTTGGTCATATCTAAAAATCTATAATTGTACAGGAGGTGAAATTTCTTGACATGTATAGGTATTTCTCTTACCTTTAAAAGTTGGGAAAGAACAACCCTAGAACTATTTTCAATCAACGGGAAATGCACTTTTAGTGACAGACTATCAAAACAGAAAGTTGTAAACGTCTTTCGTACCTTACGGTAGATTAAGCATAAATCCCAATCGGTAAAAGATTTTGACACGAAAACAAAAAGAGAAGTTTTATTATATTTGTAGATACTGTAAAAAGTCATAAAATCATAAATTAATCCTTTTTACCCAAGTCAATTTACCCACGTTTTAAGCATAACATTCAGATTTGACCTAGTTTAGTAAAACGACCGTTTCGGACTCATCCGGACACTTCACGTTTCCATACAACTCAACACATACTAATCACATCAGTGGGTATCCATTTCTCAAATAAAAACAAGGTCATATGTTTAAGAAAAATTTTCCATAACCTGTTTGTTTCTGTGGTGATTTCCATACTACAAAAACAACTCCATTTAGCTACCTAACCTCAATCAAGCAACACTTAGGCTATACCAAATCGCCACGCAAGTGTCCTAAGTCCTAATATGCCCTAAGTATCTATAATCTCAGTGGGTTTCACCCAAGGAATTCAAAATTCATGAATAAAAAGAATCAAAGTACTAGTAACATCAAAACTAAAATGCTAGGAGTGACTATACCTTCATAACAAATAGGAATTAATCCAAACACGCAAATTAAACAATTCCTCCTCCTTGATCCTTAGAAATTTCGTGGCCCTTATCCACGTGTTAAGTCAATCACGGTACTCAGCAACTGAGTAGAAACAATGTAGTGAGACGATCACCGACGATATGGATGCCCGGGGAAAACACGAAAACCGCAACCTATCACAATAAGGCGCGCGTTAAGACTCGAACTCAATATCGATATATATACCAAATATAACATGACTCAAATGTTTTCAAAGTATACACGTTTCAAAACCATTGACACGAATCAAATGAATTCATACTACCCATTTATCCAACGTTACTCGTTAAAACACTTGAACACTTGAAAATGACTCGTCATACGACGCCAAGTCAACGCAAGTCAAACTATCCTTTACCCTTATTTGGACCAGTAGCTAAGTCATTTATATAAGGACTAAGCACTTGAGTAAGTCACCATGTCCGATGGTGAACACTCAAACTCACGCAACACAAGCATTGAACTACGTGTCCAAAATAAAAATCAGCAAGTACACCCCGAATGTACACACCGATCTACCCTATCTAGACTTGTCCGTTTTACATGAAAATTGGTGTCAAGGTCACTTATAACCTGTATAAGACCTCACCAAAATTTGAGCCAAAGTTCACACTTTAAAATCCATCAGCTCGACGCTTTACTCGACTCCAAATTTTAGGACAGATTTGTACACTTGTTTTGTAAAACCGTTTGGACCACTTTAAAAGTACTAACCTGATAATCCGTCTTTTGAAACCACTACTAGACTCATCAAACTCAGTTTGTAAATTTTGAAAATCAGTAGTATCAACTATCTAACCAAGCCTAAAGTCCCGGAGAGTCGACCCAAAATCAGCCACAATTTCGGATTGTGCCGACTTGCGTCTCCCGGTACACGAAAACTAAAACTAGCATAACTTTTGACTCGTAATGAGTTATAAGCTCTATCTTATATCAAAACGACCGTCTCGGAAAACTCTACAACAATTTCAAATAATCTCAGTCTTTCACAGACCTTAAACCCACGAAACATACTGTTTAAGGCTGCTATCCCAAATTAGCTTTTTAAAAAACATGACAAATCTATTTTTCACTCAAAACCAATCATTCCCATACCCCTATGATCACTATACTATCATACCCATCAACCAAACACTCCTACACTTGTATGAAAAATCTAACAAAAATCAAAGATTAAAAACAAGACTTTTAAGGATCAAAACATGATAATCTTACCAAATATAACATATGCAAGATGATTACAACATCATACAATCATGAAATAAAAAGTTCTTGAAATCTTGATGCATGTGGGTGATTTTAGTATCAAAAGAATCACCATTGAATTTTATGAATGGGTCTTGTTTTAGTTTTTGTCAAATCATGATGGATGGTGGTGGATTGTGGTGGTGGAGTGGCGGTAAAATGGAGAGGGGAGGGAGGAGTGGTGATTTTTTTTAAATGTGTTTATGTGTGAGTGGAAGTGGAAGAAATGGGTTTATATATGGTAGGTAGTGGAGGGACCAAAGTTGCCAATTTACAAACTTGTGGATCTAAATACATTAATAGTTTTAAAGGGTAGAAAATGGTTATTGGAAAATATTAAAAATATTTACGGGGCTCGGGTTTCGTAAAAATACTTTTCAAAGTTACAATGCATCGTAAAAATGATTATACGATTTCTCGACACGACTTAATATGTAATTAAAATGACATCATCGAAAATATTAATTATCGAAACAATCGATAAGTAAACGTAAAATTTTGGGCATCCGTCGGTATCGCGATCACTAGGAATTCTCGTTGTACATTGATTTGAATAAACTCGTTGTAAAACGCACACGGGTGATTTTATATCAAAACATTGATTTAAAATAAATATGGAAAAATAAAATGAAAATTTATAATTCCATACAAAGTATTTATCGATGATCAGAAAAATACTTAAAAAAAGTATAATTTAAAAATCTCAGGATTTACATATAGCAATACAAGAAAACGTAATACGTTGGAAAAATTCAAGAAGCACGAATAAAAAGAATAAAATAATGTTGGGAAAGTACGGGTTCTCACAACGTACGTGTTAGAACACGATAAGTATTTACTATGCACGATCACGTAATAATTATTTAACGATAATTAATCACGAACATGCGATCATGAAATCATGAACGTAATTAAAACACGAACTATTATTAATTACGTATATATATTTATTACGAGCGTAATTAAATATATTAGATCACGGTATTTACGTAACGAGAACATTTAAAACACGAACATAAATAATCACAAACGAGTAACTAAATAACGAGACACGGAAAAAGGTACGGGTACCCCAAGTGGGGTCCCTACCCGCGGCCAACAAGGACAAATGGGCCAAGCCCATTTGTCAAATTTACTAAAGGGGGGTTATTTATTTTTACATTACTCAAATAGACTTTACAGAAGATTTTTAAGAAAACCTAAAAACCTCCTTCCTCCTTGTCTCTTTGTGCCGCCACCCTACCATCACCATAAGGAGTGGTTTTTTATCTTGGATCTTGGAATTCTAGTGATTGATCGTGTTTGTTCTTCGTCCTCTTGATCCACGAATTCGGTAAAACCTTTTTAAACCTTTTCTTTTGATTTAATCTTTTTATAAATTATGAACATGTGATGTTTTTACAAAAACATAATAATTAAACATGGATCTAACATGATTTGGTGTTAAATGAAATCAAAAGGGTGTTTTTAAGGGGTGTTTGTTTTGGCCGCCGGCTTCACCGAACCCAAAAGGGGTCTCGGCTTGCCAAGCCGACCACCACCAATACCATATGGTCTTGGTTGGTGCGTGTGGGTCCCACGGAAGCAGTGAAACAAGGGGTACCCCGAGTTGGTTTGGGGTACGGTGTCGATTTCATGTCCGGTTCATGCTTTTTAGTCTAGATCCGGTTCATGGTATATGTTAGTTTTTTATGTTTATGATCTTAGGTTAAAATTAAATTAATAAAATGATGTGATTAATTTAATAACATGACTTAAGTTATTTAATTATAAATGATCATGAAATTATTTTTACCTAAGTATTTATATATTTAAGATTTATAATTAATTAATTATTTTAAAACCATGGATATAATTAATTAATTAACATGACTTAGGTTATATTATTAATATATAATAATACATATTTTAACCTAAGTATTTAACTTATTTAATTAAAAACATGTTATACTTTAATTAAATATTATAACCTATAGTTTAATTAAATTACATGAAATAATTATTAAACTATACATTATATCATATGACTTAGAAAATAATCATGAAAACACTTAGGCTTATATACTTAGCTTATTTAACCAGCTTATTTCTAATTATGGAAACTTTCTATTTTTAGAAACTTAATTAAATAAGGCAGCTAATCTATTTATGGAAACCAGCTATTTTTAGAAACTTATTTATTTCAGGCAGCTATTCTATTTATGGAAACTTATTTAATTAAGGCAGCTAATCTATTTATGGAAACTTTCTATTTTTAGAAACTTATCTATTTTAAGCAGTAAATCTATTTTTGGAAACTTTCTATTTTTGGAAACTTTCTATTTTAGTAAACCTGCTATTTTTCGAAAGTTACTTATTATTACACAGTAAGTATAATAACACATGAAATACCAGAAATACTTAATCAGATTAAACAGAATATAAGATTTAACACAGTTTAAGGCTTTAAAACAGTAAAACATGGTAAGAACACATAAAATAAGCTAAGACATGACATAAAACCAGCTACGTATTTAGTAAGCAGATACTTATTCATGTACGTATTTATGTAGCACTAGTGATTCGGAAGTAGGATTCCTCGTAGTTCGTCTTTCTCGTTCACTGGACATAAGGTACGGATTCCCGTCCTTTCAGTATGGACATTCTTTCCTTATTAGGATTCCCCGTATGCAGCCAACTGTTTTCCCGTAGTATAAGTTATGTGTTTGATTGCTTATGTTTAATTAAGATTACCTATAGCCATATACATGCATGACCAGTTTCACCTAGTTATGGAGGTACCATAACCATAACACTAGAGGCACTGGTGTTATGACTTCACCACGACGGAGTGATTGCTCGTGGCGTCCCTTCAGCTTTTGGCCATTTATTTATATTTATCATGTGGGGCGTATGGGTGCATCCTAGTTACATGTTTTTATTCAGGATTTCATTGTGAATGTGGTGTGTGCCTTGCATCCTTCACAAGGAGTTGATCCCTCCTACCCAAAAACCAGTATATTAAATTAGAGGCAGTCCCTCTAATTTGCATGATGAGGTCACCCCTCCAATTATTCATGCACGATGGATTTTCATGACCTATATTGGCTAATGGTAAAATATGACAAACAGTTTTTATAAGATAAACATAAGACTTTCAAACTATAAAACCAGTTTTATTAAGACTTAACCAGGTTACTCGGGACTTAGTTTTCTTCCGCTGTTATTATGTTATATGTTTATCCTATTCATGCTTTATTGTACATCCGTGCACTGAGCGTATTTGCTCAGCCGTTTTCCTTTTCTATGTTCCCAAAACGGCAGGTACTCAGGGACGCTCGTAGACACTAAGAGTACGTGCATATGGACTGGAAGCTGTCTAGCCTTCTTTACATTATGCATTTCCTTTCTTATGATACTTATGCTTTGGACATTGTTTAGTCCTTTCCTTTATTATACTATGTTTGTGTGTGATGAGCTTTACTTTTGGACTACCGATGTTTGATTCCGGTATTTTCCTTTTATGGTCAAGTAATGTTTAGACATTTTTCCTTGTATGCTTTGATGACACGCCATAATTGCTGTGATATTTCCATTTCCAAAATGGGGTGTTACAATTATGGTATCAGAGCCAAGGCTTCGACCTGTAGGCTCTCAAATATGACATGTGATTAGTGGGTAGTCACTACGTTCTTCCTAGAACTGACAGTTGTTTTCATGCATTCATCATTTTTAAGCATACATATACATGTCATTGTTGCAGGGTTTTTGACTAAGTAATGGTTGGTACAGGACTGTCCCTATTTAGTCGCATGTGTTTTATCGAAACTTTTAGATTTGGGACCGACCCATAGGCGTCCCCTCGCTATGTCTTTTGTTTTGGGTGAAGTGACCAGAGGCGTTCACTCTCGAGCATACAAAAGTTTTCATAAAACTGCATCATGCATTCATACACAAAATTTTCTTGCATAAAATTTTTCTCGTGAAATTTTAGTATAATTTTTTTTTCATGTATATATATATATATATATTTTTATCTTTTGATCTGTTCAATCATACGTTTTATGTATACTGTCAGATGGCAAACACAGACGATATCTGGGCAATATTTGCAGCTGCTAATGCAGAGATGCAAGACGCTCTTCTTCATAACGACGGTTATCCTCCCCTGCCTAACATCTTTCGCATGGAAGGAAGGAATCGGCTCATGAGGGAATACTATACCCTTAGACAGCGACCTGACGAAGACAGCACTGACTTCATGCAGCGTTTCCTTGGCTACACTGGTGTCTTGAGGGCAGCTGCAGGCACCACTGAAGAACAAGCACTACACTTTCGTTGGGCTCTCAATCCAAGGATCGCAAATAACTTATCAGGTGCTCCGTTGGATACGGTAGCACAAGTGGCCGATGCAGCACGTAGACTGGAGATGCTGTAGGAGAGAGATGAGTTTGGGGAAGCTGAAAGACCCGACAAGAGGTAAAAAATCGTATTCAAGCGGTGACCAATCCGTATACTCTCCATATGTCAATTATTCATCTCTTTAAATGTATCTTCCAGGCAGAAAACTGGGGACCGGTCTCAGCCGGCTACTCAGCAGCAGCCTCATCAGCCCAAGGGAAACGGTCAGACTAACGACCGTTCTGCTACGGATAGGCGTGGCGGTAATGACAATTACCGTAACAACGTCGGGCACTCCAACAGCAGCAGGTCCTAATACTTACGCATTTCCTTATGTTTTATGTTAAAACTCATATTCTGACACTTTAGCAAACTTCTACCAGGAACCATGGAAACGGTAGGGACCAGAACCAGAGAGGTTCGCAGCCTAGCCGTCCAGCTATCACTGGTATTCAATCTTACGATTTTCCGCTTTGTCCTTTGTACCCAACTATCATGTCTTATGTAAAATGTTTTTATCAGGTCCTCAGGCAGCCAGAGCACCTGCTGGAGGATACACTCGTCCTCTTTGCTCTACTTGCCACCGTAGGCACCCAGGACCATGTCGCCGTAATACTGGTGTGTGCTTCAAGTGTGGTCTTCCTGGCCATATTATGAAGGATTGCCGTAAGGGCGAGATGGAGGGTACATCGGGACATGCTGATACCAAGCCGCCTCCTACTGTCGGGCGTGTCTACACGACATATCGAGACCAGGTCAACAAGTCTACAAGTACCATCACTGGAATCTTGTATATGTATGGTCAAGCTGCATGTGTCCTTTTCGATACGGGTGCTACTCACTCGGTTATTTCTACTGCTTATGCTAAGAACATTAGGATGCCTCCCGTGCCACTAGAAAATAGACTTACTATTTCCACGCCTTTGAGGGACTCTGTATTAATCACCCATGTATACAAGAGTCTTCCCCTAGAATTTGATGATAAGGTTCGACCTGTCGACGCACTTCCGCTGGACATGAATGACTTCGACATGATTTTGGGCATGGATTGGCTATCCAAGTATCATGCTACCATAGACTGCCATTCATATCGAGTTATCTTTGGTGATGTTAATGCACCAGAGTACATTCATAATGGGTTCATACCCGGACGGTCTGTACAAATCATATTCACCCTGCAAGCGCGTGCACTACTGTCACATGGCTGCGAGGGTTACCTAGCTACGGTTCACGACATGGATGCTGAATCTCAATCGATTCAGGATCAACCTATAGTGTCGGAATTCCAAGATGTGTTTCCAGCAGAACTTCCGGGCATACCACCTGCACGAGAAGTGGAATTCAGTATCGAGCTGGTTCCAGGAGGCTTCATTCGACCGAGCGCATCTCCATGGGGCGCACCGGTCTTGTTTGTTAAGAAGAAGGACGGCAGTATGCGTCTTTGTATAGACTATCGCGAGCTCAACAAGATTACCATTCGGAAAAGGTATCCACTGCCACGCATTGACGATCTGTTTGACCAACTCCAAGGGGCCAAACACTTCTCCAAGATCGATCTTAGGTCAGGCTATCATCAGCTATGGGTCAAGGAGCAGGACATAGATAAGACTGCTTTTCGTACCCGCGATGGCCACTACGAGTTTGTAGTTATGCCATTTGGCCTGACAAATGCTCCAGCAGTGTTCATGGATTTGATGAATAGAATCTTCCATGAATTTCTGGAAAAGTTCGTCATTGTCTTCATCGATGACATCCTGATTTTCTCAAAGTCCAAGGAGGAACACGAAGACCATCTTCGTACAGTACTACAGATTCTTCGCCAGAAGCAGCTATATGCTAAATTCTCCAAGTGTGAGTTCTGGTTAGACAAGGTGGCATTCTTAGGTCACATTGTATCAGCAAAAGGAATCACTATGGATCCAGCGAAGGTTGAGGCCATTACTAAGTGGCCAAGGCCGACATCAGCGACGGAAGTTAGCAGTTTCTTAGGCTTAGCTGGCTATTACCGTAGGTTCATGGAGAACTTTTCCCGCCTAGCACTACCATTGACCAAACTGATGCGGAAAGGGGAGAAATTCGTCTGGACTGAAGATCGAGAGAAGAGCTTTGAAGACCTGAAGCAGAAGCTAGTATCTACACCTATTCTTACTCTACCATCTGGTACGGGTGGATTTCAAATATACAGCGATGCATCGGGTAAGGGACTTGGTTGTGTTCTCATGCAACATGGGAAAGTGATCGTGTACGCTTCACGGCAGCTTAAGCCTTATGAAGAAAATTACCCCACGCATGACCTGGAACTTGCTGCAGTCGTGTTTGCATTGAAGATATGGAGGCACTACTTATATGGAGAATCATGTGACATTTTCACGGACCACAAGAGTTTGAAGTATATCTTCACTCAGTGTGAATTGAACATGAGGCAAAGGAGATGGTTAGAGCTGTTGAAAGATTATGACATTAATCTACAGTATCATCCCGGAAAGGCAAATGTAGTAGCAGATGCTCTTAGCAGGAAGTACGGAATGATCAACGACATTAAAATCGAAGAGGAAATCATCAGAGACTTGGAGCGACTAGACATCGAGATCATGGTACGTGGACAGTATGGTTACTGGGCTAATCTTAGAGTAGAACCCGAGTTACTATCTAAGATCAAGGAAGCTCAGAAGGATGACGGAGAAATCTGGGCGATAGTACAGAACTTGGAGAAGCAGACAGAATTCAGAGTAGATGCAGATGGTATCGTATGGCAGGGCACTAGACTTTGTGTTCCTGATGACCAAGAACTCCGGGAAGCTTTGTTAGCTGAAGCTCATAGCTCCCCATTCTCGATACATCCTGGTTCGACTAAAATGTACCATGATATCAAGCAGTACTTTTGGTGGAGTGGTATGAAACAGGATGTGGCCACTTACGTCTCCAAATGTCTTACCTGCCAACAGGTTAAGATCGAGCATCAGCGATCTGGCGATCTCCTTCAACCGTTAGATATTCCAGAGTGGAAGTGGGACAAAATCACCATGGATTTTGTTGCCGGTCTTCCGCCTACCAAAAGGAAGCACGATGCAATTTGGGTTATCGTTGATCGACTTACCAAATCAGCTCATTTCTTACCGATCCGCAAGGAATATTCGGTAAGTAAACTCGCAGATACGTACAGACGAGAGATCATGAGACTCCACGGTGCACCATCCAGCATCGTCTCAGACAGAGATCCTCGATTCACTTCGCGCTTTTGGAAAAGTCTGCAGAAAGCTTGGGGTACACAACTTAAGCTTAGCACGGCTTTTCATCCTCAAACGGATGGACAGTCGGAGCGAACCATTCAGACATTGGAGGATATGTTGAGGTCATGTGCGTTGGAATGGACGGGTGATTGGGACGAATACATCTGTTTGGTGGAGTTTGCATACAACAACAGCTGGCACGCAAGCATCAAGTGTGCTCCATTTGAGATGTTGTATGGCAGAAAGTGTCGCGCCTCAATCTGCTGGGATCAGGTTGGCGAGCGAACACTCGAAGGACCGGAAATCATAGAGATGACCAATGAGAAGATCGCAGTAGCTAAGCAGAAAATTTAGGAGGCACGGTCACGTCAGAAGAGTTACGCCGATAAGCATCGTAGGGATATACACTTTAACGTAGGAGATCACGTCTTCCTTAAGGTTTCGCCGGCACGTGGTGTTAGACGCTTCGGGATTAAAGGGAAGATCAGTACTCGTTTCATCGGACCGTTTGATATCATTGAACGAGTCGGTGAAGTATCCTACCGATTGGCGCTACCTCCGCAGCTTTCGCATGTACACAATGTGTTTCATGTGTCCTTACTCAGAGGGTACCAGTATCATCCCCTTCACATGGTTCAGTATCCACTGGAACAGATACGTGAAGACCTTACTTTTATAGAAGAACCCGAACGAGTTCTTGACAGACAAGAACGAGTCATGAGAAAGAAGACGATTCCATTCGTCAAAATTCTATGGAGGGATCATACCGAGCGGGAAGCCACTTGGGAAACGGAGGAGTCTATCCGGGCTTCTTACCCTCATTTCATATTTTGAATTCGGGTATGTTCTTCTTTTTCAGTTACTTTATCTATAATTCGGGGACGACTTATTCTTTTTAGGGGGGAAGAGTTGTAAAACCCGCATGCTTTTACCATGCATAGTACCCTTAGGATCGTACGTACTAGATTAAAACTTTCCTAATATAGTATGATTACGATTACGTGTTAGGAGTTTACGTATTAGGAGTTTAAGTATTACGTACGTGTTAGAACACGATAAGTATTTACTATGCACGATCACGTAATAATTATTTAACGATAATTAATCACGAACATGCGATCATGAAATCATGAACGTAATTAAAACACGAACTATTATTAATTACGTATATATATTTATTACGAACGTAATTAAATATATTAGATCACGGTATTTACGTAACGAGAACATTTAAAACACAAACATAAATAATCACAAACGTGTAACTAAATAACGAGACACGAAAAAAGGTACGGGTACCCCAAGTGGGGTCCCTACCCGCGGCCAACAAGGACAAATGGGCCAAGCCCATTTGTCAAATTTACTAAAGGGGGTTATTTATTTTTACACTACTCAAATAAACTTTACAGAATATTTTTAAGAAAACCTAAAAACCTCCTTCCTCCTTGTCTCTTTGTGCCGCCACCCTACAATCACCATAAGGAGTGGTTTTTGATCTTGGATCTTGGAATTCTAGTGATTGATCGTGTTTGTTCTTCGTCCTCTTGATCCACGAATTCGGTAAAACCTTTTTAAACCTTTTCTTTTGATTTAATCTTTTTATAAATTATGAACATGTGATGTTTTTACAAAAACATAATAATTAAACATGGATCTAACATGATTTGGTTTTAAATAAAATTAAAAGGGTGTTTTTAAGGGGTGTTTGTTTTGACCGCCGGCTTCACCGAACCCAAAAGGGGTCTCGGCTTGCCAAGCCGACCACCACCAAGACCATATGGTCTTGGTTGGTGCGTGTGGGTCCCACGGCAGCAGTGAAACAAGGGGTACCCCGAGTTGGTTCAGGGTACGGTGTCGATTTCATGTCCGGTTCATGCTTTTTAGTCTAGATCCGGTTCATGGTGTATGTTAGTTTTTTATGTTTATGATCTTAGGTTAAAATTAAATTAATAAAATGATGTGATTAATTTAATAACATGACTTAGGTTATTTAATTATAAATGATCATGAAATTATTTTAACCTAAGTATTTATATATTTAAGATTTATAATTAATTAATTATTTTAAAACCATGGATATAACTAATTAATTAACATGACTTAGGTTATATTATTAATATATAATAATACATATTTTAACCTAAGTATTTAACTTATTTAATTAAAGACATGTTATACTTTAATTAAATATTATAACCTATAGTTTAATTAAATTACATGAAATAATTATTAAACTATACATTATATCATATGACTTAGAAAATAATCATGAAAACACTTAGGCTTATATACTTAGCTTATTTAACCAGCTTATTTCTAATTATGGAAACTTTCTATTTTTAGAAACTTAATTAAATAAGGCAGCTAATCTATTTATGGAAACCAGCTATTTTTAGAAACTTATTTATTTCAGGCAGCTAATCTATTTATGGAAACTTATTTATTTAAGGCAGCTAATCTATTTATGGAAACTTTCTATTTTTAGAAACTTATCTATTTTATGCAGTAAATCTATTTTTGGAAACTTTCTATTTTTGAAACTTTCTATTTTTGGTAACATTCTATTTTTGGAAACTTTCTATTTTTGGAAACCTTCTATTTTAGTAAACCTGCTATTTTTGGAAAGTTACTTATTATTACACAGTAAGTATAATAGCACATGAAATACCAGAAATACTTAATCAGATTAAACAGAATATAAGATTTAACACAATTTAAGGCTTTAAAACAGTAAAACATGGTAAGAACACATAAAATAAGCTATGACATGACATAAAACCAGCTACGTATTTAGTAAGCAGATACTTATTCATGTACGTATTTATGTAGCACTAGTGATTCGGAAGTAGGATTCCTCGCAGTTCGTCTTTCTCGTTCACTGGACATAAGGTACGGATTCCCGTCCTTTCAGTATGGACATTCTTTCCTTATTAGGATTCCCCGTATGCAGCCAACTGTTTTCCCGTAGTATAAGTTATGTGTTTGATTGCTTATGTTTAATTAAGATTACCTATAGCCATATACATGCATGACCAGTTTCACCTAGTTATGGAGGTACCATAACCATAACACTAGAGGCACTGGTGTTATGACTTCACCACGGCGGAGTGATTGCTCATGGCGTCCCTTTAGCTTTTGGCCATTTATTTATATTTATCATGTGGGGCGTATGGGTGCATCCTAGTACATGTTTTTATTCAGGATTTCATGGTGAATGTGGTGTGTGCCTTGCATCCTTCACAAGGAGCTGATCCCTCCTACCCAAAAACCAGTATATTAAATTAGAGGCAGCCCCTCTAATTTGTATGATGAGGTCACCCCTCCAATTATTCATGCACGGTGGATTTTCATGACCTATATTGGCTAATGGTAAAATATGACAAACAGTTTTTATAAGATAAACATAAGACTTTCAAACTATAAAACCAGTTTTATTAAGACTTAACCAGGTTACTCAGGACTTAGTTTTCTTCCGCTGTTATTATGTTATATGCTTATCCTACTCATGCTTTATTGTACATCCGTGCACTGAGCGTATTTGCTCAGCCGTTTTCCTTTTCTATGTTCCCAAAACGGCAGGTACTCAGGGACGCTCGTAGACACTAAAAGTACGTGCATATGGACTGGAAGCTGTCTAGCCTTCTTTACATTATGCATTTCCTTTCTTATGATACTTATGCTTTGGACATTGTTTAGTCCTTTCCTTTATTATACTATGTTTGTGTGTGATGAGCTTTACTTATGGACTACCGATGTTTGATTCCGGTATTTTCCTTTTATGGTCAAGTAATGTTTAGACATTTTTCCTTGTATGCTTTGATGACACGCCGTAATTGGTGTGATATTTCCATTTCCAAAATGGGGTGTTACAATTATGGTATCAGAGCCAAGGCTTCGACCTGTAGGCTCTCAAATATGACCTGTGATTAGTGGGTAGTCACTACGGTCTTCCTAGAACTGACAGTTGTTTTCATGCATTCGTCATTTTTAAGCATACATATACATGTCATTGTTGCAGGGTTTTTGACTAAGTAATGGTTGGTACAGGACTGACCCTATTTAGTCGCATGTGTTCTATCAAAACTTTTAGATTTGGGACCGACCCATAGGCGTCCCCTCGCTATGTTTTTTGTTTTGGGTGAAGTGACCAGAGGCGTTCACTCTCGAGCATACAAAAGTTTTCATAAAACTGCATCATGCATTTATACACAAAATTTTCTTGCATAAAATTTTAGTATAAATTTTTTTTTTCATGTATATATATATATATATATATATTTTTATGTTTTGATATGTTCAATCATACGTTTTATGTATACTGTCAGATGGCAAACACAGACGATATCTGGGCAATATTTGCAGCTGCTGATGCAGAGATGCAAGACGCTCTTCTTCATAACGACGGTTATCCTCCCCCGCCTAACATCTTTCGCATGGAAGGAAGGAATCGGCTCATGAGGGAATACTATACCCTTAGACAGCGACCTGACGAAGACAGCACTGACTTCATGCAACGTTTCCTTGGCTACACTGGTGTCTTGAGGGCAGCTGCAGGCACCACTGAAGAACAAGCACTACACTTTCGTTGGGCTCTCAATCCAAGGATCGCAAATAACTTATCAGGTGCTCCGTTGGATACGGTAGCACAAGTGGCCGATGCAGCACGTAGACTGGAGATGCTGCAGGAGAGAGATGAGTTTGGGGAAGCTGAAAGACCCGACAAGAGGTAAACATTCGTATTCAAGCGGTGACCAATCCGTATACTCTCCATATGTCAATTATTCATCTCTTTAAATGTATCTTCCAGGCAGAAAACTGGGGACCGGTCTCAGCCGGCTACTCAGCAGCAGCCTCATCAGCCCAAGGGAAACGGTCAGACTAACGACCGTTCTGCTACGGATAGGCGTGGCGGTAATGACAATTACCGTAACAACGTTGGGCACTCTAACAGCAGCAGGTCCTAATACTTACGCATTTCCTTATATTTTATGTTAAAACTCATATTCTGACACTTTAGCAAACTTCTACCAGGAACCATGGAAACGGTAGGACCTGAATCAGAGAGGTTCGCAGCCTAGTCGTCCAGCTATCACTAGTATTCAATCTTACAATTATCCGCTTTGTCCTTTGTACCCAACTATCATGTCTTATGTAGAATGTTTTTATCAGGTCCTCAGGCAGCCAGAGCACCTGCTAGAGGATACACTCATCCTCTTTGCTCTACTTGCCACCGTAGGCACCCAGGACCATGTCGCCGTAATACTGGTGCGTGCTTCAAGTGTGGTCTTCATGGCCATATTATGAAGGATTGTCGTAAGGGCGAGATGGAGGGTACATCGGGACATGCTAATACCAAGCCGCCTCCTACTGCCGGGCGTGTCTACACGACATCTCGAGACCAGGCCAACAAGTCTACAAGTACCATCACTGGAATCTTGTATATGTATGGTCAAGCTGCATGTGTCCTTTTCGATACGGGTGCTACTCACTCGGTTATTTCTACTACTTATGCTAAGAACATTAGGATGCCTCCCGTGCCACTAGAAAATAGACTTACTATTTCCACGCCTTTGAGGGACTCTATATTAATCACCCATGTATAAAAGAGTCTTCCCCTAGAATTTGATGATAAGGTTCGACCTGTCGACGCACTTCCGCTGGACATGAATGACTTCGACATGATTTTGGGCATGGATTGGCTATCCAAGTATCATGCTACCATAGACTGCCATTCATATCGAGTTATCTTCGGTGATGTTAATGCACCAGAGTACATTCATAATGGGTTCATACCCGGACGGTCTGTACAAATCATATCCACCCTGCAAGCGCGTGCACTACTGTCACATGGCTGTGAGGGTTATCTAGTTACGGTTCACGACATGGCTGCTGAATCTCCATCGATTCAGGATCAACCTATAGTGTCGGAATTCCAAGATGTGTTTCCAGCAGAACTTCCGGGCATACCACCTGCACGAGAAGTGGAATTCAGTATCGAGCTGGTTCCAGGAGCTGAACCAATCTCCAAGGCTCCTTATCGCATGGCTCCCATAGAGCTGAAGGAGCTGAAGGATCAACTACAAGAACTTCTTGAACGAGGTTTCATTCGACCGAGCGCATCTCCATGGGGCGCACCGGTCTTGTTTGTTAAGAAGAAGGACGGTAGTATGCGTCTTTGTATAGACTATCACGAGCTCAACAAGATTACCATTCGGAATAGGTATCCACTGCCACGCATTGACGATCTGTTTGATCAACTCCAAGGGGCCAAACACTTCTCCAAGATCAATCTTAGGTCAGGCTATCATCAGCTACGGGTCAAGGAGCAGGACATCGCTAAGACTGCTTTTCGTACCCGCTATGGCCACTATGAGTTTGTAGTTATGCCATTTGGCCTGACAAATGCTCCAGCAGTGTTCATGGATTTGATGAACAGAATCTTCCATGAATTTCTGGACAAGTTCGTCATTGTCTTCATCGATGACATCCTGATTTTCTCAAAGTCCAAGGAGGAACACGAAGACCATCTTCGTACAGTACTACAGATTCTTCGCCAGAAGCAGCTGTATGCTAAATTCTCCAAGTGTGAGTTCTGGTTAGACAAGGTGGCATTCTTAGGTCACATTGTATCAGCAGAAGGAATCACTATGGATCCAGCGAAGGTTGAGGCCATTACTAAGTGGCCAAGGCCGACATCAGCGACGGAAGTTCGTAGTTTCTTAGGCTTAGCTGGCTATTACCGTAGGTTCGTGGAGAACTTTTCCCGCCTAGCACTACCATTGACCAAACTGATGCGGAAAGGGGAGAAGTTCATCTGGACTGAAGATCGAGAGAAGAGCTTTGAAGACCTGAAGCGGAAGCTAGTATCTGCACCCATTCTTACTCTACCATCTGGTACGGGTGGATTTCAAATATACAGCGATGCATCGGGGAAGGGACTTGGCTGTGTTCTCATGCAACGTGGGAAAGTGATCGCGTACGCTTCACGGCAGCTTAAGCCTTATGAAGAAAATTACCCCACGCATGACCTGGAACTTGCTGCAGTCGTGTTTGCATTGAAGATATGGAGGCACTACTTATATGGAGAATCATGTGACATTTTCACGGACCACGAGAGTTTGAAGTATATCTTCACTCAGCGTGAATTGAACATGAGGCAGAGGAGATGGTTAGAGCTGTTGAAAGATTATGACATTAATCTACAGTATCATCCCGGAAAGGCAAATGTAGTAGCAGATGCTCTTAGCATGAAGTCCGGAATGATCAACGGCATTAAAATCGAAGAGGAAATCATCAGAGACTTTGAGCGACTAGACATCAAGATCATGGTACGTGGACAGCACGGTTACTGGGCTAATCTTAGAGTAGAACCCGAGTTACTATCTAAGATCACGGAAGCTCAGAAGGATGACGGAGAAATCTCGGCGATAGTACAGAACTTGGAGAAGCAGATAGAATTCAGAGTAGATGCAGATGGTATCGTATGGCAGGGCACTAGACTTTGTGTTCCTGATGACCAAGAACTCCGCGAAGCTTTGTTAGCTGAAGCTCATAGCTCCCCATTCTCGATACATCCTAGTTCGACTAAAATGTACCATGACATCAAGCAGTACTTTTGGTGGAGTGGTATGAAACAGGATGTGGCCACTTACGTCTCCAAATGTCTTACCTGCCAGCAGGTTAAGATCGAGCATCAGCGATCTGGCGGTCTCCTTCAACCGTTAGATATTCCAGAGTGGAAGTGGGACAAAATCACCATGGATTTTGTTACCGGTATTCCGCCTACCAAAAGGAAGCACGATGCAATTTGGGTTATCGTTGATCGACTTATCAAATCAGCTCATTTCTTACCTATCCGCAAGGAAGATTCGGTAAGTAAACTCGCAGATACATACAGATGAGAGATCATGAGACTCCACGGTGCACCATCCAGCATCATCTCAGACAGAGATCCTCGATTCACTTCGCGCTTTTGGAAAAGTCTGCAGAAAGCTTGGGTTACACAACTTAAGCTTAGCACGGCTTTTCATCCTCAAACGGAAGGACAGTCGGAGCGAACCATTCAGACATTGGAGGATATGTTGAGGTCATGTGCGTTGGAATGGACAGGTGATTGGGACGAATACATCTGTTTGGTGGAGTTTGCATACAACAACAGCTGGCACGCAAGCATCAAGTGTGCTCCATTTGAGATGTTGTATGGCAGAAAGTGTCGCGCCCCAATCTGCTGGGATCAGGTTGGCGAGCGAACACTCGAAGGACCGGAAATCATAGAGATGACCAATGGGAAGATCGCAGTAGCTAAGCAGAAAATTCAGGAGGCACGGTCACGTCAGAAGAGTTACGCCGATAAGCATCGTAGGGATATACACTTTAACGTAGAAGATCATGTCTTCCTTAAGGTTTCGCCGGCACGTGGTGTTAGGCGCTTCGGGATTAAAGGGAAGCTCAGTCCTCATTTCATCGGACTGTTTGATATCATTGAACGAGTCGGTGAAGTATCCTACCGATTGGCGCTACCTCCGCAGCTTTCGCATGTACACAATGTGTTTCATGTGTCCTTACTCAGAGGGTACTAGTATCATCCCCTTCACATGTTTCAGTATCCACTGGAACAGATACGTGAAGACCTTACTTTTATAGAAGACCCCGAACGAGTTCTTGACAGACAAGAACGAGTCATGAGAAAGAAGACGATTCCATTCGTCAAAACTCTATGGAGGGATCATACCGAGCGGGAAGCCACTTGGGAAACGGAGGAGTCTATCCGGGCTTCTTACCCTCATTTCATATTTTGAATTCGGGTATATTTTTCTTTTTCAGTTACTTTATCTATAATTCGGGGACGAATTATTCTTTTTAGGGGGGAAGAGTTGTAAAACCCGCATGCTTTTACCATGCATAGTACCCTTAGGATCGTACGTACTAGATTAAAACTTTCCTAATATAGCATGATTACGATTACGTGTTAGGAGTTTACGTACTAGGAGTTTACGTATTACGTACGTGTTAGAACACGATAAGTATTTACTATGCACGATCACGTAATAATTATTTAACGATAATTAATCACGAACATGCGATCATGAAATCATGAACGTAATTAAAACACGAACTATTATTAATTACGTATATATATTTATTACGAACGTAATTAAATATATTAGATCACGGTATTTACGTAACGAGAACATTTAAAACACGAACATAAATAATCACAAACGTGTAACTAAATAACGAGACACGGAAAAAGGTACGGGTACCCCAAGTGGGTTCCCTACCCGCGGCCAACAAGGACAAATGGGCCAAGCCCATTTGTCAAATTTACTAAAGGGGGGTTATTTATTTTTACACTACTCAAATAAATTTTACAGAAGATTTTTAAGAAAACCTAAAAACCTCCTTCCTCCTTGTCTCTTTGTGCCGCCACCCTACAATCACCATAAGGAGTGGTTTTTGATCTTGGATCTTGGAATTCTAGTGATTGATCGTGTTTGTTCTTCGTCCTCTTGATCCACGAATTCGGTAAAACCTTTTTAAACCTTTTCTTTTGATTTAATCTTTTTATAAATTATGAACATGTGATGTTTTTACAAAAATATAATAATTAAACATGGATCTAACATGATTTGGTGTTAAATAAAATCAAAAGGGTGTTTTTAAGGGGTGTTTGTTTTGGCCGCCGGCTTCACCGAACCCAAAAGGGGTCTCAGCTTGCCAAGCCGACCACCACCAAGACCATATGGTCTTGGTTGGTGCGTGTGGGTCCCACGGCAGCAGTGAAACAAGGGGTACCCCGAGTTGGTTCGGGGTACGGTGTCGATTTCATGTCCGGTTCATGCTTTTTACTCTAGATCAGGTTCATGGTGTATGTTAGTTTTTTATGTTTATGATCTTAGGTTAAAATTAAATTAATAAAATGATGTGATTAATTTAATAACATGACTTAGGTTATTTAATTATAAATGATCATGAAATTATTTTAACCTAAGTATTTATATATTTAAGATTTATAATTAATTAATTATTTTAAAACCATGGATATAATTAATTAATTAACATGACTTAGGTTATATTATTAATATATAATAATACATATTTTAACCTAAGTATTTAACTTATTTAATTAAAAACATGTTATACTTTAATTAAATATTATAACCTATAATTTAATTAAATTACATGAAATAATTATTAAACTATACATTATATCATATGACTTAGAAAATAATCATGAAAACACTTAGGCTTATATACTTAGCTTATTTAACCAGCTTAATTCTAATTATGGAAACTTTCTATTTTTAGAAACTTAATTAAATAAGGTAGCTAATCTATTTATGGAAACCAGCTATTTTTAGAAACTTATTTATTTCAGGCAGCTAATCTATTTATGGAAACTTATTTAATTAAGGCAGCTAATCTATTTATGGAAACTTTCTATTTTTAGAAACTTATCTATTTTAAGTAGTAAATCTATTTTTGGAAACTTTCTATTTTTGGAAACTTTCTATTTTTGGTAACTTTCTATTTTTGGAAACTTTCTATTTTTGGAAACTTTCTATTTTAGTAAACCTGCTATTTTTGGAAAGTTACTTATTATTACACAGTAAGCATAATAACACATGAAATACCAGAAATACTTAATCAGATTAAACAGAATATAAGATTTAACATAGTTTAAGGCTTTAAAACAGTAAAACATGGTAAGAACACATAAAATAAGCTAAGACATGACATAAAACCAGCTACGTATTTAGTAAGCAGATACTTATTCATGTACGTATTTATGTAGCACTAGTGATTCGGAAGTAGGATTCCTCGCAGTTCGTCTTTCTCGTTCACTGGACATAAGGTACGGATTCCTGTCCTTTCAGTATGGACATTCTTTCCTTATTAGGATTCCCCGTATGCAGCCAACTGTTTTCCCTTGGTATAAGTTATGTGTTTGATTGCTTATGTTTAATTAAGATTACCTATAGCCATATACATGCATGACCAGTTTCACCTATTTATGGAGGTACCATAACCATAACACTAGAGGCACTGGTGTTATGACTTCACCACGGCGGAGTGATTGCTCGTGGCGTCCCTTCAGCTTTTGGCCATTTATTTATATTTATCATGTGGGGCGTATGGGTGCATCCTAGTTACATGTTTTTATTCAGGATTTCATGGTGAATGTGGTGTGTGCCTTGCATCCTTCACAAGGAGCTGATCCCTCCTACCCAAAAACCAGTATATTAAATTAGAGGCAGCCCCTCTAATTTGCATGATGAGGTCACCCCTCTAATTATTCATGCACGATGGATTTTCATGACCTATATTGGCTAATGGTAAAATATGACAAACAGTTTTTATAAGATAAACATAAGACTTTCAAACTATAAAACCAGTTTTATTAAGACTTAACCATGTTACTCGGGACTTAGTTTTCTTCCACTGTTATTATGTTATATGCTTATCCTATTCATGCTTTATTGTACATCCGTGCATTGAGCGTATTTGCTCAGTCGTTTTCCTTTTCTATGTTCCCAAAACGGCAGGTACTCAGGGACGCTCGTAGATACTAAGAATACGTGCATATGGACTTGAAGCTGTCTAGCCTTCTTTACATTATGCATTTCCTTTCTTATGATACTTATGCTTTAGACATTGTTTAGTCCTTTCCTTTATTATACTATGTTTGTGTGTGATGAGCTTTACTTTTTGACTACCGATGTTTGATTTCGGTATTTTCCTTTTATGGTCAAGAAATGTTTAGACATTTTTCCTTGTATGCTTTGATGACACGCAATAATTGCTGTGATATTTCCATTTCCAAAATGGGGTGTTACATGTGATGTGTCATGAGAGACGAAGGGTGCGGTATAACTGAGACGAGACGAGGAGCAATATGACCTTGAAGGTAAGACATTGTGTAGGTATAAAGGAATAAATGTAGCTAATTGTCTTAGAAAGAGTTGAATATGTTCAAGGGTAAGTTGAGTATAAAGGATCATTAAAAGTCCTTCATTGAGAAAACTGAGAAAAGAAGTGTATAGGTGCTACTAATGAGCTATCCAAATTTAATGTAAGTAGTTGTATCATGGGTTTGGATAGTAGTTGATAGACTAACTGAGATAATCGTCCTTTTGGTGATGTGTATAGATCATAAGTT
Source organism: Glebionis coronaria (assembly GCA_025667525.1). Classification (NCBI taxonomy): domain Eukaryota; kingdom Viridiplantae; phylum Streptophyta; class Magnoliopsida; order Asterales; family Asteraceae; genus Glebionis; species Glebionis coronaria. The sequence goes on from JANFOE010001005.1 coordinate 670,923, forward strand.
GATTTGGATTAGAAGAGCCATGTTGTGATGAACTAATGAATATGTGAAAGACCGTCATAGGTCACTTTTGTAAGAAAATTGGAATTTTTAAGTAGTTTGGGGTACGGACTAAAGGGAGTTGATGAACATCATTGGATATGAGTATATCCAGCTAATTGGAAAAGGATGGGCAAGTGAGAGATTTATAAAACTTTAGGAGTTACACCGAGGGCATGAGTGATTGATTTAGAGGGAGTTAGGAAACTCGTTAGTGGTGGTTGAGTTTTCATATAATGATAGTTATCATACTATAAGTCGATGAAGGCCATTTGAGGCACTATATGGAAGGATAGGGTGAGATGTCATGGTGGACTAACATTGGTGAAAGAGACCACTAATGTAGTAATGGTGATTGTGGAAAGGATAAGACGAACAAGAGATGCTATGTTGAAAAGGAGGAAACCACTAGGGTTTACTGACAAAGTTATGTAGGAAGTTTCACCCATAGTAACGGGTGGTATATTTTGGTAAAAAGGGAAAAGTTGATGTCAAGTTTTGTAGGTTCATTTATGATCTCTGGAAAGATCGGACCAGTAGCTTATGGGTAAAGATTTACCTGGGTAATTAAGTGGTGTACATGATATATTTCATGTATTAAGATTGGGAAATGTCGTTTGAGAATGCTTGTTTGCATGTACGGTTATTTGGGATTTGTGTTAATAAGAGTCATCGATTTATCAAAGAGTCATTTGTGAGTTTTATGGGCTGTGAGGTCAGGAGTTTGGGAATGAATTTTAATATTTTTGGTTAGTATATGTGGTAAATTGAGACATGAACTGAAATACACATGGTAATGAGAGGAGTTCATTTAGAACAAGTATCCTCGTGTGATTTGTTGATTGTTTGTTTGATCCTAAGGAGTAAATCTAGGGACGAGATTTCTATTAGGAGGGAGTGATGTGACAACCATGGTTTTGAGGTTCGTCACTTAGTTTTATTTTGGGCATATTTCGTGAATTTAGGTGTCTTTATGTGTTTATGTGTTATTTGGTGTGAATAGAGTGTGGTTTAGACATCGTTTTCGGATACGGGGTACCTTGTGAGTGAAATGATATGTGACGTTTTTATGTTCATGAGCGCACATAGCAGTGACTATAAAATAAGATGGTGTTATTTAGTGGTTTTACGTATACCGTATTTTTACGATTTAAGGTTTATCATTTAGAGGTCTCGGATGAGGTAATTAGTCACGGGATTATTTTTCAGGATAGTTTTAAGTCATTTTGAACTTAGTTAATTAGTTTATTTCATATTTCAAGAGTTTTTATAGAACTGTATATTTTACGTCTTTTACGGTATACGCGTAAATTTGACTAGTTTTATGGTTTTGAGGTTTTGGAGGCTTCAGGAGGTGAAATAAATTAAGGGAATTTAAGGTAATAATAACTAATAGTTAATTTAAAGTAATATAATGAAAAAAGTTGGCCATATGGTGTTTGCGCTTGGATTTGGGCTGACTTAAACTTAAGGAAGGGAAAGGGAGCCCAATTTGAGTCCTAATAGGAAGCCTTTTTAATTTTAACCATAAATAAGGCTCCATATGACCAAAAAACTAATTTAGCCTTCCCCAAACCAAATCTCAGGCGTTTGTATCAATGGAGGAGTAAGAAAACCCAATAATTCAATTAGGATTTAAGGTACACACTAAAACTATGTCAATTAACGTTTAATTTACGTATATGTAACCTAATATGATGGATTAGGGTTGAGATTCATAAATTTTTATTAGGGTTTGTTAAATACCTGTAACTAGTGAGGCAATTAATGGGTTTTTATCATTCTAAATCGTTTTTATGTTTTAATTAGGGTTATGTATGATTAATTAGGGTTTAATCATGTTTAAAATCATTTTTAAAAACTGGGCAGAATTTTAGGCTTATTGTTTTGATCATATCTAGAGTTATAGGAACATTCATTAATCGAACCAAGTATCCCTGAAAAGGTATTTGAGTTGAATTTTGAATGAAAGAAACAAGGAATAAATTGGAGGTTGGGAAGTGGGTCAAAAACAGGTTACAACAGTCGGAGGTCAAAACAGTTTTGAAATCAGTCGGGTTTAAATTAATTTTTTAAGATATTTAGGGTACTTAGGAGTATAATTGGACTTTAAAACGAACATGATACTTAGATTATATGTTAAATAAAAGATCTGGAGGAGGGCTAAACAAATGGGTTAGAGTAAGACCCTCTGATCATAACAAACTTTTCATATGTTCAAAATCAGTAAATTCTGGATAGGTAAAAGTATATATATATATATATATATATATATATATATATATATATATATATATATATATATATATATATATATATATATATATATATATATATATATATATATATATATATATATATATATATATATATATATATATATATATATATATATATATATATATATATATATATATATATATATATATATATATATATATATATATATATATATATATATATATGTATATATACATATATATATATATACATATATATATATATATATATATATATATATATATATATATATATATATATATATATATATATATATATATATATATATATATATATATATATATATATATATATATATACATATATATATATATATATATATATATATATATATATATATATATATATATATATATATATATATATATATATATATATATATATATATATATATATATATATATATATATATATATATATATATATATATATATATATATATATATATATATATATATATATATATATATATATATATATATATATATATATATATATATATATATATATATAGGGGCGAGTTATATGCAAAACCCATTTTAGGTGTAGAACACTGCATGACTATTTTGAACCAATAAGAAATTAGTACCATTGAAATTTTTTATTTAATTCAAAAGGGAATAAATGGTAAAGCACATTTTCAATTTTTTTTAATTATAAAAACGTTTTTTAAATTTCTAAATTTTTAGAATTTTAATTTTTTTTTCTTTCAACATTGATGTTCTAAAAAAATGAAGTACATATATTTTTTTATATCGGTAATCTGTTGTTAGAGAATACAGTGCATATGTGTATTTTTTTAATATTCTATTTTTACATAAGTGTTATGCATATGACTTATAGATTTTCAAAAACATAAATGTCCTGATTTGTAATAAGACGAATAACATAAATGTTATATACTTTTATATAAACTCTTCAAATTTATAATAAAACAAAAAAAAATCATAAATATTATACATATAACTTAAAAGTTTACAATAAACTAAGAATAAAAATATCTATTTACAACAAGAACATCTATGGACGGCTTCAAGAACATTTATACGGCTTGAAGAACATTTATGCACGGCTTCAAGAACAATTACACATGCCATCAAGAAACACCATTGATCATCGTCCTCACATCACGTCATTTATATGTTTGAATAATTCTCCTTAAACAAATGTATAAAAACAAAATAAAAGGCTAGTTATTAAATTATGCCACTCTAAATACAAATGGATATTAATGGAGAAAACTTAAAATAAGAAACATTGGTAGCTTTTAAAGCTCAATAGACATTAATGTTTTTTCACTAAAAAGGACATTAATGTTTTCTGTGTTACGATGATAAAATGTTGTAACTATAATTAGCATTTATTAGTAAAAAAATAACATTTGCTTAAATACATAATGTTTTAGTAAAATATATACCTCAAAAATCATTCATAATAAAAGACTGATACCTACCAAACAATGACCCCATTAATTCATTTAAAACACCACTAAATGAACAGTTAATGTTTATATCAAAAGGAGATCCACACCATTAATTAAATATTAAAATATTCAAAAAAAGTTAATGTTGTTAATTGGTAATAGTGCAAAAAACATTGATGTACATACCTTTTTCTTATCAGCCACTTTCATCTAGTGCAAAAATAATCTAAGTAACAAAGATTGATTAAAATCAAATAAAAAATAAATTTCAATCAATGTATATACTGTAACAATTAAAAGCATTATTTATCAAATCATCATTCTAAATATCACATTGTATCTAACCTTTTCATCCCGATCGCCGCCGTTATCTTCGTCCTCCTTGAATCTATGTCGCTCATGTCCTACTCTGAGAACAAAAGTGACTCGGTGATAATACGAACGACACATATGCTCATATACAACGAACATGGGTGAATTTCGAGAGAGGGTCATAAAAGTGACTTGGTGGCCATCATGAGCCGCCGCCCCGACCAAAACTACTGAACCGGCGCCCCTACAGTTACACACGCAACAGATCCGCCATCACGATAAGAAAAAACACGACACCCGGAATCAATATCAAAATCGTCATCACCTTCGTCATTCGCGTGGACGACAAAATAATTTATTTATTTAAGTGAAGAACGAGATTTGTGAGATAGGAATAAATAGATCTATTCTAATATTATCGGATTGGATCACAGGGAGAGAGAAAGGGACTAAGTTGTTTTTTTAATTTAATGTGTTAGTTTAGATCCAATTGTGTAGGGATAGCTACGGTTGATTAAAAAGAGTAGTAAATAAAAATTCAAAAATGCCTATTGTACCCTTTTAAGATTTACAAACAATGGTTTAATCTTTTGTTTAATTACATAAATGGCACAATTCATCATAACCATAGATAAAAAAAATTAAGCGTTAAGATTATCTTAAAATAGTTCTACATTATATATATATATATATATATATATATATATATATATATATATATATATATATATATATATATATATATATATATATATATATATATATATATATATATATATATATATATATATATATATATATATATATATATATATATATATATATATATATATATATATATATATATATATATATATATATATATATATATTGTAAAACCCGCATGCTTTTACCATGAATAGTACCCTTAAGATCGTACGTATATGATTAAAATTTTCCTTTTATAACATGTTTACGTTTCACGTATTAGAACTACGAGTATTACGTACGTGTTAAAACACGATAAGTATTTACTACATATGAACACACGATAATTATTCCAATAATAATTATAAACACGAACATAAAATCATGAACATGAAATCACGAACAAATAATTATGCACTTACGTAATTATTAATACGACGAAGGTCGTTACGTACAAGAAATATTAATAACATGAATAATTAATAACTACATAACACGTAAACACGAATACTTAAAACGATTATTATTATTACTACGTATATTAAATTACACGACAAGTAATTACGTACGTAATGTTCACTTTTATCACGTATATAAATAAAGTCAGGACATTTAATACTCGTTTACGCGTACCATTTTAACAAGATACGATTTAATTAAGGTACAAGTGTTTGTTTTGGGCTGTTTTAGACAAGGAAAAGAAGTAAGACTTGGGCTCAAGGCCCAAGTGGGTTGGTCTGGTCGTATAAACATAAAAACAGATTGGGAGGAGTATGTTATTTTTCCTTTTAGACAACAATCTCATAAAACCCTAAAAATCCCTCCAAGCCGCCACTTTTTTTTTCTATCGTGGGTTTTTCATCACCAAGAACAAACAAGAAGTCGTGGCCTTTTAATCTAAGAAGAATCAAGATGGACTTGTGATCTATTTCTTTCCTAAACCCTAAAAACAAGAAGGTAACTTTTAATCTCGTTTCTTTTTACTTTCCATGGGTGATTAATTAAAAAAACCGAATAAAAACAAATCACTAACCGAGAGTCTTAGACTCTCGGTGGCCCTTTTTCTCCATCAACCGCAAGCCCCTACTGTCAGCAGGGGTGCGTTTGGCTTAACAGTGGCATCGACGGCCTAGCAGGGGAACCACTGGCTGCAGCCAGTGGTGGGTTTTAGGCTAGCAGTGGGAACCGAGAGCTTATGCTCTCGGTGGGAGTTTTAAACAAGTAGGGGAAACCCAGAACTGCCAGGGGAAACTGGCAGTTAAGGGTGTGTTTGGTTTTGGGTTTATGGCCAGTTAAGGGTGCGTTTGGTTTTCGATTTAAGACAACATAGGGGCTGTTTGGTTCGGTCCGGTTCAAGGGAGCCAGTCCGGTTCATATTAGTACAATTTAAACACGGTTCACGACATGTAATATTTAAACATGGGCTCGATGCATGAATTAATTTTACAAGTTAATTATTTTTGCAAGATAAATAATTACCATATTTAATTAAATTAATTAAACTTTTACATAATTAATTTAATTTAGACATGACCTAGGTTATTATTATTATTAATATACATGGATTTTAACCTAAGTATGTAATTATATTTTTTTACACGATAATATTAATTAATTATTGAACATGACAAATAATTAATTAATAACTTGGACTTAGGTTTATTATTATTAATTAATAATGCATGATTTTAACCTAAGTATTTTATTATTTAATTTAGACTATAGAAATTAATTAATTATTAAACATGACTTATAATTAATTAATTATCATGACTTAGGTTATATTAGTATTAATATTAATACATGTTTTAACCTAAGTATATTATACACTTAATTTAATTAAATCATGTTTATATTTAATTAAATCTTATAACCTATAGTTTATATTTTACATGTAATAATTAATAAACTATGCTTAATAATCACATGACTTAGAATAATAATCAGAAAACACTTAAGCTTATAAAATTAGCTTATTTAACCACCTTATATCTAATTATGGAAACTTTCTATTTTTAGAAACTTATTTAATTAAGGCAGTTAATCTATTTATGGAAACTTTCTATTTTTATAAACTTATCTATTTTAAGCAGTAATTCTATTTTTTTGGAAACTTTCTATTTTTGGTAACTTTCTATTTTTGGAACCTTTCTATTTTAGGAAACCTGCTATTTTTAGAAAGTTACTTATTATTACACAGTAAGTATAATAATACATGAAATACAAGTAATACTTAATCAAACAGACAGAATATAAGATAAACACGGTTTAAAGCTTAAAACAGTAAAACATGACATGAACGTATAAAATAAGCTAAAACATGACATAAAACCAGTTACGTATTTAGTAATCAGATACTTATACACGTATGTATTTATGTAGCATTAGTGATACCGAAGTAGGACTCTCTTCCGTTCGTCTTCTTCGTTCACTGGACATAAGGTACGGATTCCCGTCCTTTCAGTATGGACATTCTTTCCTTATTAGGATTTCTCGTATGCAGCCAACTGTTTTCCTGTAGTATAAGTTTATATGTTTGAATTGCTTATGTTTAATTTAGAATACCTATAGCCATATACATGCATGACCAGTTTCACCTAGTTATGGAAGTACCATAACCATAATACTAGAGGCACTGGTGTTATGACTACCCCACGGCGGAGTGATTGCTCGTGGCGTCTGTCACACCCCACCATGGCGGAATATGGGGCGCGACGTATGGATATCATCACAACAACAGCGTGTCTATAGAGAGAACTAAATGAAATTGAAATATCATAGATGGCGAGACAAATGTCGTGACAATATCTCAACAATGTAGGCGTCTAGGTAAGTAGGTAACAGGCCTACCTCTTACCAAAGACATACAAATAAACAAACATCAAACATATAGGTACCACAAAGTTCACTTAATCAAAACACAAAGTAAAATCTAAGAGGAAAAGGGGATTCCTCCGAATGCAATCCTAGCAGCCTCTATACTCTAGCCACTTCTAACATCATCTTGCACAACTACCTCACCTGAAAATGACACTAAAATCTGTCAACATAAAGTTGGTGAGAACATAGGTTTAAGTTATCTAGAACATCATAAGAAACCTTGACATCCGCTGTAAATAAGTTGAAGAAAAAAATTTATAGTAATGGACCATAATGTGATAATCACGCTACATGCATCCACAACAAAACTCAAGCCAAGTACCAACCACATCTACAATTCACAAAGCACATTATAACAATCAAGAAGTATCCCGTCACACGCACAAGAACACACACCACACTATCCGGATCTTTCCCACACCACCTGTGGAAGATGAACTATATCCCCGTCGAGATATCTTGCCTCCGAAGAGACGATGCACAAGTACTCAGGACGGATCGTGCCCCACGCTCCACACACATCACAACTGGTCCCATAGACGCCCATACATCTATGTACCAAATCCAATCACAATCCAAACAAGATTCACATAGCAGAACACGTACCAAAGCACATATGAGAACACATAAGCACGCAAGTCACACAATAACACATTTATGTCCACACATTTTATAACATAGTACTAAATCATGTTAAAGAACATTACAAGTGTCATCTCCATCCCATACTGGAAAAAAACATTTAAAAACGTAGTAAAATGGGACTATGAACTCACCTGATTGCTTCTCCAAAGTCCTTGCTCTAGCCCCAAGCTAATAATCCAAAAACACATAAATCAATACATGAACCAACCTCTAAAATGGTTCATCAACCTATGATGGACATCTAACCTCCTCTCATATAAATACCCCATTTATAACTCTAAACACCCCATTACCCTTCCCTAACAAGTCCTTAACTTGGTTAAGTTTAATAGTTATCCCGTTCACAATTTTACACAAAACAGTCCCAGTTTTAGGTCTCAAAACATTAAGTCAAACGTCCACTTAAACATACCCATGGTTTCTGTAAAAGGAATATTCATACCCTTACATATGTTGGCTAACACCTCCCACTTGCCCTAACCTTAAAGCTACTGTTAAGGCCCTGATATATATATATATATACTTTTGTCATTCCAGTTTTCCTGATTTTAAACGTATGAAAAGTTCATTACCATTAGAGGGTCTTACCCTAAACCACAATCTTAGCCCAAGTGCAGATCCTTATTACAATATATAAACCATCTCTCATGTTCGTGAGAAGATCCCAATGCAACCCTAAGTACCCCAAACAACCCAAAACTTAAAAAGAAAACAGGCTGAATTCAAAACTGTTTTGACCTCCGACTGTTGTAACCTGTTTCTGACCCACTTCCCGACCTCCAATTTAGTTCTAGTTTCTTGCATTGGAAAGCCACTTCAAATACCTTTTCAGGGGTATGTGGATCGTAAGACAGAAGTTTGTAGAGCTCCCAATATGATCAAAAAAATGACCCAAAATTCTGCCCAGTTTTTAAAAACGGGTTTAACAAAATCAACCTCATTAATTAACCCTAATCCCTCTAATTACAAGCCCTAATTTATGTGATCATCATATTATGATTAATACAACATTAATTTACTGTTTTTATATTAAACCCTAACCCTAATCCATCAATAGATGATTAAATAAACATAAAAACAATTTAATTAAAAAGGGATTTGAAGGTTTTACCTTTAAATTAATGGAAGAAGAAAAAAACTATGAAACCCTAAAAACTCTCCCAAAAACCGTCGACCATTAATCTCCAGGGATTTAATTATGTTCTTTTGGTAGTAAATAATATAATATATAGGGTGTGGGTGAATCCTTGTCCAACCCAAACCTAACTTTCCTTTTTCCTCTTTTTTTCTTTTTTTTTTCCTTCTTTTCTTTTTTTCCAAACCGACTAACACCCCCTTAATTTTCGTTTTTTTTCTCTTTTTATTATTAATATATGTATTAATAATATTACCTTAATTTTCCTTAATTTATTTCAGCTCTTAAAGCCTCCAAAACCCCAAAACCGTAAAACTAGTCAGTTTTTACGCGTTTTACCGTAAAAGACGTAAAATATACACTTTTATAAAAAATCTCAAATTTTGAAATAAACTTTATAACTAAGTCCTAAATGACTTAAAACCATCCCGAAAAATATTCATATGGATAATTACCTCACCCGAGACCTCTAAATGCTAAACCGTAAATCCTAAAAAAAATACTACTACTATAATACTTATACGTATATGTAAACACGACAATATCACCATTTTCATTTCATAGTCACCACTTGTGAGCTCATGAACATGAAATAACCGTTCCTCGATTTACTTATGAGTACTCTATACTCATAAACGATAACCACACCAACCTCGTTCACACAAAATAAACACGTAAACACACAATTCAAGTAAGCACACATAAAATAACCTAAAAGTAAGACCAAGTGACAAACCCAAAACCTAGGGTTGTCACATCACTCCCTCCTAATAGAAATCTCGTCCCGAGATTTACTCCCAAACTCAAACTTATTCTCAGCAAACAAACGAGGATACATATCCTTGATAAAACCTTCACGTTCAAACGTGAACTCAGTTTACACGAAAATAATCTCAACCAACAACACATGAGCCTTAACCGTCCGCGAGGAAACTTATCAAAATCATAAATCAAAACTCATCAAAATATAACCACGTATAATAAGGTCTAAAGAACTCTCAAATTCCTTCCCAACTCATTTCTATGTTAACCCTCCAAGTGTTCATTACCGAAATATACCCAAAACACGAGTTTAAACCATGTTGTCCGAAAATTAACCTTGAACTCAACACTTGTACAATTAATTCGACCAAGCTACTGACTTCCAATTACGAAACTTTCTGAATATTTGAAAAGTATGTTCCGAGTACATAATTTTAGGCTTTTGAATCACCCAAAAACCTTTCAAAACTAATAAGTTATGACCAAAATGATTTTTCTCAAAATCTGCCTACTCCGATTTATACCTAAAAAACGATTTTTAAACCCTAAAACCCCCCATTAATTACCAAAACTAGAACCTAATTTATTTTAATTCCAGAAAATTAAAACTCTATTAATTACATGATTTTAACATATTTCACTAAATAAGAACAAAATTTTTAACTTAAGAACAATAACTTTAGGTGATCAAAACCAAAATATTTTAAAATAACCGAGTCATGCTTATATGTTAAAGATTTTATATTCCACCTTATTTGAAACATGATCCCGACACTTCCTTATTTCATCGACTACCAACAACATTTTTTTCAATTTGCAAGTTCTTTTTTTTTACCATGTATAACTCGAAACAAAAGACATCGTTACCCAAAAAGAAATCTCCACCATCTCAAAATCCTTCACGCCAAAAGTACCGTACAAACAAACACGCGAAATGAGGACCCGAGAAATGCGCTACTACAGAAGTTGAACATCTCAAAGAGAAACGAGCTAGCAACCATCCCAAGAATACAACCGGTAAGTAGAAAATAATTTTACATACATAGGCATAAGCGTACATACACTCAAATACATCCAACATATACTATACAAGCATGTATTAACTCTCTTTCATGCAATCATACTTGAAAGTCCAGTGGTGTTGTGGCACATATATAATTATGTAGGCCTCCATAATTATACATGTTCCCTTTCACCAATGTACTCCCTCCTATGATGACACTTATAAGAAATTAATACTACACATAACACATAATCCAACAACTCACAAGCACATAACCACACAAGATAAGATCCAAAACCCCATGTATTAAAATAACATAGCCAATGCACGAAACACATAAACTCGTAGTCCAGCTGAACCAGCATAGAAAAAAATTCAAAATGTATAAAGAACATGAAAACATAATTAAGCGAAATCCAACAATGACTAGCGTATACGACCATGGTTCCACCCGCACTAATCAAAACTCGTAAAGAAAATAACATGTAGTTAAGTATGAACCATAGTAGTTCATAACCAAACAAATTCTGCGAAAATAATATTCAAACACATCAACTACTATAAAATGCACACATACTCCTATGACGCCTATATGCAGGGACCCTTAAGCTATAGACTAGGCTACACGACTAGGAAACCTAATTCTCTATAACCATTGTCTCTGATACCATTCTGTCACACCCCACCATGGCGGAATATGGGGCGCGACGTATGGATATCATCACAACAACAGCGTGTCTATAGAGAGAACTAAATGAAATTGAAATATCATAGATGGCGACACAAATGTCGTGACAATATCTCAACAATGCAGGCGTCTAGGTAAGTAGGTAACAGGCCTACCTCTTACCAAAGACATACAAATAAACAAACATCAAACATATAGGTACCACAAAGTTCACTTAATCAAAACACAAAGTAAAATCTAAGAGGAAAAGGGGATTCCTCCGAATGCAATCCTAGCAGCCTCTATACTCTAGCCACTTCTAACATCATCTTGCACAACTACCTCACCTGAAAATGACACTAAAATCTGTCAACATAAAGTTGGTGAGAACATAGGTTTAAGTTATCTAGAACATCATAAGAAACCTTGACATCCGCTGTAAATAAGTTGAAGAAAACAATTTATAGTAATGGACCATAATGTGATAATCATGCTACATGCATCCACAACAAAACTCAAGCCAAGTACCAACCACATCTACAATTCACAAAGCACATTATAACAATCAAGAATTATCCCGTCACACGCACAAGAACACACACCACACTATCCGGATCTTTCCCACACCACCTGTGGAAGATGAACTATATCCCCGTCGAGATATCTTGCCTCCGAAGAGACGATGCACAAGTACTCAGGACGGATCGTGCCCCACGCTCCACACACATCACAACTGGTCCCATAGACGCCCATACATCTATGTACCAAAGCCAATCACAATCCAAACAAGATTCACATAGCAGAACACGTACCAAAGCACATATGAGAACACATAAGCACGCAAGTCACACAATAACACATTTATGTCCACACATTTTATAACATAGTACTAAATCATGTTAAAGAACATTACAAGTGTCATCTCCATCCCATACTGGAAAAAAAACATTTAAAAACGTAGTAAAATGGGACTATGAACTCACCTGATTGCTTCTCCAAAGTCCTTGCTCTAGCCCCAAGCTAATAATCCAAAAACACATAAATCAATACATGAACCAACCTCTAAAATGGTTCATCAACCTATGATGGACATCTAACCTCCTCTCATATAAATACCCCATTTATAACTCTAAACACCCCATTACCCTTCCCTAACAAGTCCTTAACTTGGTTAAGTTTAATAGCTATCCCGTTCACAATTTTACACAAAACAGTCCCAGTTTTAGGTCTCAAAACTTTAAGTCAAACGTCCACTTAAACATACCCATGGTTTCTGTAAAAGGAATATTCATACCCTTACATATGTTGGCTAACACCTCCCACTTGACCTAACCTTAAAGCTACTGTTAAGGCCCTGATATATATATATATACTTTTGTCATTCCAGTTTTCCTGATTTTAAACGTATGAAAAGTTCATTACCATTAGAGGGTCTTACCCTAAACCACAATCTTAGCCCAAGTGAAGATCCTTATTACAATATATAAACCATCTCTAATGTTCATGAGAAGATCCCAATGCAACCCTAAGTACCCCAAACAACCCAAAACTTAAAAAGAAAACAGGCTGAATTCAAAACTGTTTTGACCTCCGACTGTTGTAACCTGTTTTTGACCCACTTCCCGACCTCCAATTTAGTTCTAGTTTCTTGAATTGGAAAGCCACTTCAAATACATTTTCAGGGGTATGTGGATCGTAAGATAAAATTTGTAGAGCTCCATATATGATCAAAACAATGACCCAAAATTCTGCCCAGTTTTTAAAAACGGGTTTAACAAAATCAACCTCCTTAATTAACCCTAATCCCTCTAATTACAAGCCCTAATTTATGTGATCATCATATTATGATTAATACAACATTAATTTACTGTTTTTATATTAAACCCTAACCCTAATCCATCAATAGATGATTAAATAAACATAAAAACAATTTAATTAAAAAGGGATTTGAAGGTTTTACCTTTAAATTAATGGAAGAAGAAAAAAACTATGAAACCCTAAAAACTCTCCCAAAAACCGTCGACCATTAATCTCCAGGGATTTAATTATGTTCTTTTGGTAGTAAATAATATAATATATAGGGTGTGGGTGAATCCTTGTCCAACCCAAACCCAACTTTCCTTTTTCCTCTTTTTTTCTTTTTTTTCCTTCTTTTCTTTTTTTCCAAACCGACTAACACCCCCTTAATTTTCGTTTTTTTTCTCTTTTTATTATTAATATATGTATTAATAATATTACCTTAATTTTCCTTAATTTATTTCAGCTCTTAAAGCCTCCAAAACCCCAAAACCGTAAAACTAGTCAGTTTTTACGCGTTTTACCGTAAAAGACGTAAAATATACACTTTTATAAAAAATCTCAAATTTTGAAATAAACTTTATAACTAAGTCCTAAATGACTTAAAACCATCCTGAAAAATATTCATATGGATAATTACCTCACCCGAGACCTCTAAATGCTAAACCGTAAATCCTAAAAAAAATACTACTACTATAATACTTATACGTATACGTAAACACCACAATATCACCATTTTCATTTCATAGTCACCACTTGTGAGCTCATGAACATGAAATAACCGTTCCTCGATTTACTTATGAGTACTCTATACTCATAAACGATAACCACACCAACCTCGTTCACACAAAATAAACACGTAAACACACAATTCAAGTAAGCACACATAAAATAACCTAAAAGTAAGACCAAGTGACAAACCCAAAACCTAGGGTTGTCACAGCGTCCCTTCAGCTTTTGGACATATTATTATATTTATCATGTGGGGCGTATGGGTGCATCCTAGTTACTTGTTTTCAGCAGATTACTCAGTGTGAATGTGGTGTGTGCCTTGCATCCTTCACAAGGAGCTGATCCCTCCTACCCAAAACCAGTATATTAAATTAGAGGCAGCCCCTCTAATTTGCATGATGAGGTCACCCCTCCAAGTATTCATGCACGGTGGATTTTCATGACCTATATTGGCTAATGGTAAAATATGTTAAACAGTTTTCATAAGATAAACATAAGGCTTTTCAAACTATAAAACCAGTTTTATGAACATGTTCCAGGTTTTCCATGACTTATACATTTCCGCTGCTATTAAGTCTTTATATGTTTTAGTCATTTATACTATGTCTATATATGTGCACTGAGCATTTTGCTCAGCCGTTACTTTCCTTTCCATGTCCCAAAACGGCAGGTACCCTAGGAAAGACTCGAGCATTTGGAGGACGTGCATAGGATGGAAGCTGCTAGAGACTTCTTTTCCTTTTTGCCTTCATATACTTATGCTTGTTTAGTCTTTCATTCATTTCTTTTGCTTTATTATGTTTTGGGCTTATGTTTAGGAACCGATGTTTGATTCCGGTTATCCCTATGGTCATGTAATGTTTTAGACATTTATCCTTCTATGCTTTGATGACACGTCATAATTACGCTTGACATTCCATTATCAAAATGGGGTGTTACAATTATGGTATCAGAGCCAAGGCTTCGACCTGTAGGCTCTAAAACTTGACCTGTGACTAGTGGGTAGTCACCAGGAGCTTCCTAAGCCAACATTTGTTAATTCTACGTATTGATGTTTTCAGCGCAATGTTGTTTTAACCATGATGTTTTTAGCACCTTGAGGTTTTAACCTTGATGTTTTCATCAAGATTGTTTTACTAATATGGATGGACAACCGTCATTCATATTTAGTTATGTGTCATTGTTTCATGCATAATGTTCCTCGTGAACTGTCGCTATGTGGACTGAACCCAGTAGTTCATAATTAGTCACATAAAAAAATTTTCTGATAAGTTTTGACATATGAGTTTCATTTATTTATGTTTCATGTATCATTGTTGCAGGGATTATGACTAAGTAATGGTTGGTACAGGACTGGCCCTATTTAGTCGCATGTGCTTTTATCGAAACTTTTAATTTTGGGACCGACCCATAGGCGTCCCCTCGCCATGTCTTTTGTTTTGGGACCGGCCCATAGGCGTCCCCTCGCACAGATAAAGGTTTTTATAAACTACATTACGCATTCATGCACTATTTTTCATGCATAAAATATTTCTCATGATTTATTGGCATAATTTTTTTTTCATGTCCCCTCATAAGTTACTATGTTTTTATGTCAAGTATGTTTTCATACCATCATGGTTAACTTCAGTTTCATGCTGATTATGTTATACACTACTTCATGATAAATGGTTTCATGTTTCTTCATGATAATTCCATCTTCATGTTAATTACGTCTTATGCCTCTTTTGTTATTTATGCTTTCATGCAAGACATTGTTGGATTTCATTGAATCCTGCTTTCATGAAAATCATGGTTGGTTTTCATTGATCATGCTGTCAGGCAAATCATCGTTGAATTTTGTGTAACCACACTTTAACGTTTCTCGATACAACCAGAATGATGTCTATGCTAATATTGTCAGGTTATCATGATGGTTTTCCTAACCGTCTAACCGATATACCTTCCTTAAATCATGACAAATGATCGACCCCATAGCAATCATTTCATGTGCATTTCGTGTGTATTCCATGTACCGTATTCCATGTGTATCCCACATACCTTAATCCATGTGTATTTCACTTGCAATACTTCACGAGTATTCGCGAGTCGATTATAAATCATCTTAGGCGTACGTTCACTTGCTGATATTCTACAAGATTGCCGATGTCGCTCATAACTTGGAGATGTTACTAGGGTTGATGCTGCTGATGTTTGTAGACGCTACGAGATGCTGATGTTGTTCACAACCTGGAGATCTTACAAGACGAAGACAAAGGCGTTAGATCAAAGCGATCGAAAGAGAATATGCTTCACCATCAAACGATTTTCATCAATCATTGTCCCTAATTCTTAGTTACATGTCACACGTCATTCAGTTGTCGTTTCAGTTATATGAGTACAAACAGGTACCAGCTGGCCACTCAGCTGAATAGTTACATGAATCACGGTCATGAGAATGACCATCATGGAACTGACAGACAGGATGATAGTAACCACTACTATGACATCAACTATCCTAGAAATCGCAACCGAGGCTCCGGCCGCGGACGTGATCAGACATACAAATGAATAGTAGTCCAACCGATTCGCCAACTTTGGCATAATAACCTAATATTGGTAGTTCTATTCGTTTCACATCTCGAGACACAGGTCAAGACCTCAGTCAAGACACATGTCTCACGTATACTTCCTGAAGACACATGTCAAGACACCAGTCGAGACACATGTCATGCTTATATTTCCCAAGACACGAGTCAAGACAGATGACTCACGTCTAATTATGGAACATTTCTAAAAAATCCAGGGTACCCTCCCAGGGTATATCCATTTTGTGGAGCCATGTATTAATCAGGCCACAATAATTTCAGTACCATTACTGGCGCATCAGTGAGAACTGTCACGTTGCCCGATGACACTTCCATTTCTTGTACCCATATCTCATAGATTCAAAACCATGAAGGACGCCATTCATATCACTCATGTATACGAAGGTTTTCCTTTAGTCTACTGATAAGATCCAAGCTGCTAACGCATTTCCTCGGACAGATGCGAGTTGAATTTAATCCTAATTATGGACTATGAACCGCACACCATACTACGAATCATGAGTATGTACGGTGATGTTCAAACTCCTAAATATATTCAGCATGATTTTCCATCAGGAAAATCTGTACAAACAATTTATGCTTTACAAGCACGTGCTTGGTAAGCCATGACTGCTAAAATTTTTAGCTGTCAGTAAGACACGACTACTGAAGTCCTTTTACGCATAACCAACGGATTATTCCAAAATTGTCCCTTACACTCTAGAAGAACCTTCAAGGAGAAGGACGGTAACATAAGATTATGTGTCGACTACCGTCGATTTTAAACAAATCACCATTTCAACCGTTACTCTCCTCCACGTATTGACAAGAACGGATTCATGATCATGCTGCCAATAGTGACGGGTGAAAGAGCAGGACATGTCCATGACTGCTATTCGTGCACGACTCGGTCATGCTAGATTTATGATTTTGAATTAGTCTCATCAATGCTCCAACAGCATTGTGGACTTAATAAATTGAATTTCCATGAACTCATAAGCAAATTCATCAACGTTTTCATTGAGGATAACCTGATTTCCTCTAAGTCTAGAGAAGAACAGGAGACCATATCTGCTCTGTGTTGCAAATTCTATGACAAGAGAAACTTTACCTGGAAATTTGTTTTTTCTTCCAATATCAATTTTGTTTGATTACAGTGACACGCTGAATCACATTGGTTTCTACGGTTGATCTTACCATGACTCTGCTTATGCGTAATGGAGAGAACCCTACACTACATTAGGTGTTCTAGAAAATCCTACGCTAGGAGAAGTCTAGATTCAGAGACTCAGAGTTTTGCAACCTTCTATATATCAAGTTTCTACGAAGCAGGATGCAGCTACGTCCATATCTATGTACCCGACATACCAACAGGCTAAGATAGGACACCAACAAACTGGGATGTTTCATAATCTGAAATTGTGAACTGAAATGGGACACGATCTCCACGGATTTTGGTTACCAGATTAATCCAAACTCAGAAGAAGCCTGATGCTATCTGGGTTATTGCAAACAGTTTGATCAAGTCTGCAGAATACTTACATCCGCAAGGATTTCAGAACCAACATATATATATATCTATAATATATATATGGGGCTAAGTTTGACATAGGAAAATAAAATGGCGCCATGTCATATCTTACATGGCATTTTCTTATTGGCTATTGGGTTATATCTAATTTATTTTGGAAACTAAATATTTTTTAAAATCTGCAGATTTTAACCCTAATATAACTCTTCTCATTATTCGTATATTTTGAAAACTATATTATTTTTGTATTAAAATTCGGTTGTACTAAAAATATATATGAAGATATATTCTAAATATAATCACAAATATATCGACGGGTTGGTTTATCAAAAAAACATTCGACTGTTTTTGTTTATCTTTCTAAACCCTAATATTAATCGCATCAACAACATTCACCATCTCCATTAAATCAAAAGCATCCAGATTCAAAAAAATAAAACCCTAAATCGCCATCATCATCATGATCTCAGGTATTTATTCACATGTTAGAAAGTGATACTTGTAGTTTTTTGCAAGTCGTGGCGCTTGAGGCAGTAATAACTCACAGCCGATAAAAGAAGCATCAGTTCATAACCCTCTTTATTGATTCTATGGCTGCAACAGAGAGATGTTGAGACGAGGGAGAGGATGCTGCTACTACGTGGACCACCAAATTATAAATTATAGAATAAGTGACATAATCTGTTTCCCTCTATTATACTTCCTGTATGTTCATACTCTTTTCATATATTTTTTTGGTTTTATAATGATGCATGCCACTTTCTGTTAGCGGAGGACAAAAGATTTTTTGAGAGAGTCCGTGCTGCAGTTGAGGAAGAGGAGTGCCAAGCAATGGCTGTAGTGGCCACAGATGCTATTACCACTACTGAGGAAGTTCGATACTCTTATCAAATGGGTCCGCTATATACTGTTCAGGTTGCTTTTTGCTTTTTGTGCCACCGCAAGCTTAGCTTCTATTGTAACAAATATTTCAATCTGATTATGTATATAAAAAGTATCCAGCACAGTCCCATATACTTATGTTTTATTTACACTTTTTTGCTTTTCTAAAGACTGACTTAAAAGATGATTGATAAATGAAATCTACCGCTGGGCCAAAAATGAAGATTATTATCGATGGGTAAATTGTTTTTGGTATCTCTCATAACTGGTGCAGGTGGTTCATCACTTACCTGTGGACTTGCTCTCCGGCTAATCATCTCTTCTCATATGTTAACAAGACGTACTCCATATTCTTTCATCTAAACCTATATTGAAGTTACTGTAAGAGTGCTCAGGCCTCATTCTGGTGGAATTTTCAAAAAAAGTAAAAAAAAACTTTTGAAATATTAAACGCATGTTGGAGGGTCTGATGCTTTATTGAAGGAAGGCTGATAAAAGGGAAAGAGCGGTTCAAAAAAGAGTATTGGCATAATTTTGGATTCAAAAATTAATTCAATACTTGAAGTCTGCGTTTTACTCGAAAGTTGTGCTTATCAGTACTGGAAACATGGAAATCATAGTTTTAATCGACACCAAAGGTATAACATCAGTTGGACAACAATGTTAAAATTGTATGTCATTTACTCTCAATAATTGTATCAATTTATGTATCCTATGAACTTGCAGGTATTTTGTTACAGAGTTGGGCCCATGTTCCATGAAGATAAATTATTCTACATCTTCATATTTTGGGTCGTTGACCATGATCCATCAGATTGCCATAGTTTTTGTGTCCGTTATAATTTTTAGGAACAACATCAAACGTACATGGAATTACTTCAGGTCGTGGGGAACGCATGGTATACCCAAATCTCAATTCTGATGTCTTCCAAGTGCAGCCTCAGTTTGGTTCACGAAATGTAAGACCATGACTTTCTACTAATTTGGGAGACGCTGGTAATGGGAGTAGCGTTGGGGTCAGTGTCTTTCAAAAATCCGTCCACACACTCCATCACCTGTAATGGCTGCCCAAAGTTCCGGTTGGCCTACATTTGGACTTCCTGAACCAAGTTGTAAGTAATCTTAAAAATGACAAAAGGATGTTCTTATGGTCCTATGCTAAACCATGCTACAAAAACTGAGCGTACAATATCAATTGACCTTCAAACACAAGGTGATAAGTAAACTTTAATTGAATAATATAATTGAATTGATCCTGAATATATTACTTGATCCAGGTCATCGGTAATAAAATATTCTTTTAATGGTATACAGTTTTGAAAAAAGTTTGCGCAATTTGAAAATCATGTACCTTAAAATTAGTGTTAGAGGTACTCCACATTATGCTTATAGTTGACGTATTGATTGGTTTAAAAAATATTTCAGGATCACATGTATAATCTGATTAGGCAAGTTCAAAAGTTTTGGGAAATGCAAATGGGACCAATCAGCCTCTAACAGCCAAAGATCTCGACAAACAAATATTGAAGGACCTCTTATATTCAATAAAAGTTCTACCAAGGTTTGACCGTATTGTCATCCACTTGGTGTCAGAAGAGAAACATGCAAGATACGAGGTCAGTAGGAGCTTCTTGAGGGTACAAATTTAATCTATTTTTCAGCCGAAGACTTTTTATCCATTTTTATTTACGATATGAATATTCATGCTCTTTAAATTTTGATACAATCTGGAGTTAGTTGTAGAGGTGTTTGAAGGAATGATTGCAGCAGCCGATTGGAAAAGGCTATTTTGTAGCAGAAGTAGAGATCACTACCCCAGAAGTTAGGGGTGAGCATGATGCGGTGCAGTGCGGATTGTGGCAAAAATGAAACCGCATCCGTAATTGCGGTTTTTTCAAAAGCGAGAATCCGCACCGCGCGGCTTTTTGCGGCTTCGGTTTTACGGATTTTTGTGGTTTTTGTGGGTTTTGCGGATGTTGATCGCACCGCACCACCGCTTATGATTTATATACTTAATGCGGATTTTTGCGGTTTTTTATTCACGATGTACGTATTTTTGGTTATATATTTAAAATATTAATGATATTATGAACTAAAACTCTATAACATTTATTGATTAAATGCTTTATGTCAGGTTGAGGGTATCTTAATAACACAACTCCATAGTTTCAAGGTCAACTCATCTCATATTAGGAGAGAAAAATACGAATGCAAACTGAAGTGCACTAAAGTGGCGGCTGACAAAAATAATTACTCGTGCGTGCTCTTTTGGACCATATTTGCTGGTGAGCAGATTTGTTAGTTTTTATTTATTGACATTTTTAATTATTTTAATGTGATTCTAGGTATATTTTTTATTTAAACTAGCAAAGTACCCGCGCGTTGTGGTTACGGGTATTCGTAACATATTTTTTGGCAAATTTTTATGTTTTCCTTACAATTACATCACGAAAAGCAATAATTTGAGGATCTTGAACATTAATTATGGTTGTTTACATTTTAGTTACTATGAAAGTGTAAAATTACAGCTACCTAATTTACTCTCTTTCAGTCTAATTTTAAAGACTTTTTCACTCATTTAACTTAACGTATGAATTTGTACATGAAGGACGTATCTACCGGTTGAAGCTACTTGGTGACAAAGATTACGGAGAGAAGCCTCCTACTGTTCGTTTTCATTCTAATGTCAGGAAACCGGAGTGGTAGTATTTCACAATTAAAACAGTTTTATGAATTTTCACTATTCTACGACTAATGTGGATACTCCGGTGTGACCCTTCGGGTTTGAAGGGACCCGGGTCGACTCGGTTAGTGAGACTCGGTCGGGCATTATTTTATTTTTTTTTCTCGCAATTTAATTATACGTATTTGGAAAAGTAACTTTGATTTTTTACATATTTTATTTGTTAGTAAATGGGTTTTAGGCCAAACATATGATATACTCATAATTTTTATATTATATTTTTTGTAATATTGTAAATATATATATAATTTTTTAATGGAAAACCTGGTCGACGAACGGTTCAACCGATTGAACCGGTGACCCAGTGACTCGATCAACTCGATTCAAAACCCAGTTTTAAAATATTCATATAAAGGTGTTAAACTGCTAATATAAAGATAAAGTGTTCAAAGATAAAGTAGTCGAGTTTAAACGGGCAGGATAATATTTTAGTGTTAGATTTATTGTGACCGAGTCTATCAAGTGTCGTTTACTATTCTAAAGACGATAAACTAAAATGGACTAGAAGAATTATAATTTATACCTTAAAGTTTAAGGTTGATCTTAGTCACAAAACAATTAAATTTCAAATCCATAACTTTAAAGAAAACAATGTTTTTTTATTTTTTACGTTCAAAAATTAACATGAGAATAAAGACGTTCGTTGGATGTTCAACATCTAAAACTAACAAAAGCAAGCATCCTTTTATTAAAAACAAATTTATAACAACACCACCTATATGTCCAATTTCCGACCAATATAACATATCTTCAAATGTTGTTTTAAAAGAATTATATACAAACAAACACAAACCCGTTTATTTGTTTACGTTGAAATATTAACATGAGACCACATCAGTCCGTTGGGTGAGCCAGGCCCAAAAACAATCAAAGGTTATTTTCTTTTAACAAAATAGGTTAACACACAAGCCTATATCCAATTACCGACTACTGTTTCCAAAAAAATAATTCACGAACTGAACCCGCCCGTTGGGCGGGTTACGCAACTAGTATATATATCTCTATATTATATATAGGTATATTTATGACTTGAAACCCCAGTTTTAGATCCCAGTCATATCCCAGTCACATCTTTTAACCAATAGGATTTGAGTATTTGCTAAAAAATCTCACTTTTTTCCTTATTTACATCATTTTGGGCGGACCACGATTTTTAAAAACGCAATTTTTTACCAAAATCGCGTTTTGATACCGTAGGTATAAATAATGGTATTTTTTTATTTTTTCCCCATTTTTTCCCCAAATCGACTGGGTGAAAAAACACACACAAACCCTAAAGCCGTCACCTCTCAACAATGGTATCTTCTTTTTCCCAAATTTTGCTAACCCTGATTCATTATTCATTTATCATTCATTCATAATTCTTCAACATCATCATCATCATCACCATCTTTCATTATCAATGATTCCGAATCAAACCCACCACATATCCTTATGACCCAATCTGATTTAATCAAACCAAGAAGAAAACATGAATTGAATTCGTCTTCAAGATCTTTAAAAAGATCTAAGATAGGTATTGATTAATCTCATGTTTTTAAGTTATAATTCTTTCCAAAACATCAACAAGATTAATCACCACCACCAATACATCGAGGGATTTAAAACACCACCACAGCCGGCATCACCACCACCACAACCACTCCTCCTTAACAGTATAAATTATAATTATTTCCTTAACCTTGTAAATGATAATTTTATAAACAAGTTTGGTGATGGTGGATCTGTTTTTTTCTAATTCAAGGTTTTTAGTAGTAGGCCGTGGTAGCATATGGCGGCAATTAGCGGTAGGCGGCGGCGACAGTTAGGGGAATGGAGCCCAAACTATCATGTGGCATTAAGACCTCACATCTCTAAAGAGTATGTTGAGTCAAGCAAACCTGTAGATGAACGAACCTCCTGAAATATCGTCGAGGCTTGAAGAAGCTGTTGGTCCACTAATGCATGAAACAGAAAAACATTCTGCTTTGAAACTCCTCTCGCAAGTAAGCAACATTGCAAAACTTTCAATTATACAAATCTTCGCGTGTCATATGTTCCCAAATAGAACTCCAAAAGTTATAGTGGCAGTGGAAAAGTGGGAAAGGTCGGGTAACGGGTCAAAACAGATTTACCTTTTTTTTAAAAGCCATTGGGGGTGGGAACTGTCTAGAAAGCTTCTTATCTTATTAATGGAGCTAGAGCAGCTCATAATAAGGGAATACCAGTTCCCTGACTTAAGGGTGTAGGACTTAGAGCCTTGGTTGGGTTAGAATTAAGGGGCAAGGGGAGAGTGTCGTCCCTTTTCACGGTGGTAGGTCTGTGATTATGTATATACGCCTAAGCGAAAAGTGTTATGATTCTAATAAAATGAAGGGCACAGGTCACGTCGATATTGGTTGATCCAAAAATCCAAAATTCCTGCCAGAATGCAAGACCTTTCTTCACAGCCAATGGGGTCTCATGAATTTCATAATTCTTTAAGTAGATTTTTGTAGATGTAACTATATTCATACCTGGTAACATTCTCCACATCTTTCTTTTCGGATATGTCTACCTGTCCATGTTTGTAGAATGATGCAAATGAAAAACAGTTATCTGCGCTGAAGTCCGTCATCAAATGCATTGAAGATCGTAAGCTCAGAAATGATTACCCATT
Organism: Glebionis coronaria; assembly: GCA_025667525.1. NCBI lineage: Eukaryota > Viridiplantae > Streptophyta > Magnoliopsida > Asterales > Asteraceae > Glebionis > Glebionis coronaria. Next base: position 695,664 of record JANFOE010001005.1, read on the forward strand.
ACACCCACTACAGAAACGCAATTTTTATCATTATATTATTCGGACTAATACTTTATATTATAACCCAAATGCATTATCTGGTTTTGTTATGATTTTATATTTTCAGCAACAAATACACATGGATGGCACCTGATCCTTTTTTAAAAGAGTAAATTGATACTTTGTATCAGCTCACCCGATATTGTAGACCAGGTTTGGTGACCATTTTCGTAGACCCGGTCTTAAAAATTATTATGATAAAATGATACAGCTGGCTAAATTTTTTTTAAGAGAATGTGCAGGTAAAGCGAACTGCTGACCCAAACCTTTGAAAATATCATATACTTGTAGAATTTTCAGATCACATGGTAAATCAAACCTTTGACCTACTGCTATCTGGTCGTATAATGGAAGTGTTTTGATTTTCTTACGTAGTAAAAAAGTTCAATTAATAGATATTTTTCATGGCAAAAGTTTAAACAATAAGATAAACTCCTATTTTCCAAATTAATATCTTCCTTTTACCAAACTTCTCATCGATTGCTTCCAAACACAAATCACGATTCTCCACCTTTGTTGATGCGACTCTTGAAACAACCTTTTCATCTTTCTTGCAGATTAGCTCTTGAAGCTTAGTTGGCATAGCTTTGCTTTTATGTAATAGCTATATTATGTGTTGCCAGTCACGTATCCTTTTGTTAACATTTGAGTATCTTATTGTCACACAGCTGAATAGTTGGAGCAAGTTGTCAGCTGTCAATACACGCTTTGGACCTCTCATGGTGAGCATGCCAAAACTTCTGATATTTTGCGTCATCACAGCTATAATATTCTCATATCTTTCAAATAGCAAAACAATCCTGTCATTTATGTAATTTGTATGTTAAAAAACAACAAATTCCATAACTGAGTCTAACTAAAAGAAATTGGCCAAATTATTTGTGGTTGTACCATTCTTGGATGAGAAAGCTTCCATAACTACTAAATTGCCAGTCTAAGGATCTATATTTTGTATTACATAACACACGCTACAACTGGTCTCAACCTAATAAATCTAAAGAGAATGGAGAATCTGTTCTTAAGTGCCAACACCAGGATATTGGTGACTCAAGTGAAGCTTTTCCTGAATATCTCAACCATTCTGCATATTCATCCATTGCTGCTTGTGGTAACATAAATTATTAAAATCGGTGTCGTTTAGACTCATGCTCTCCAATGACCCATCTAGAACCAAACGGCCAAACCCATCTAGACGCATAACCCGACCCGACCCAACCCGATGCATTCATCTTACCCTTGGTAGTAATAACAGCCTCTGTAACAGTATATGTTTCAACACCAGACACTTGAGACCCGATCATCATACTTTCTACTAATAATCAGTTTATGTATATATGCCGCTTTTGTAATTCAATGAGTAGCAAGTACTTCATGTTTAAGACCAAGTAGCTTGAGTTGTAGCAATGCACTTTGGAACCGAGTCTACTATGCTTAAGCCCATTTGTTATTAAGAAATCCAAACAACTATTTCATATGCTTTTTGTATGATCACTATAAAACACACACTTAAGGGACTCCTTTTACTGTGATTGAGTAAAATAAGATACTAATCTGGTTTGTTTATGAATCTTAACGGTTTTGCTACACTCGCTTAGAATTCACACTCCCTAAGTTACTTGCACAACTGATTTTGTATTAACATAAGCGTAAATCAAATTTTAAAGCAATACATAGTTGTTACCTGATGATTTAGTACTGAACCATCTTCATACTTATACATAGAGTCGGGATTCTCATTTCTCCTTCTTTCTTTTTCGATGTCCTACATATTCCTCTTTACTTATTCCCAGTTCAATACTTGACTGGCTTCCCTTTTATTTTATTTTTCTTCAAAAAATACATACACAAATACTAACCATGATAAAAAGTGACATTGTTGCGATGAGAGTCCTTGTAACGAACGGAGTTGGCAGCTTTGGTTTGAGATGATCATCCATGTTGTTTTCTTAGAATGCACCTCTAATCACTTGTGCTTCCTACAGTTTTTCTCAGGTCGTACTTACTCCATAGAATTTGAAGGTCATTGATTTATTTATTGTATATAATTCTTTATATTTTGTTTCTCTAAAATTGAGCCATATGTCAGCAAAGGGGGATGAAATCGTCATCTCATATTTTATGTTTGCTACTTCCTTAATGTTTGCTATTTGGGACATACAGGGACTGAAAAGAAAAGGAAAGAGGAAGCTGAGCGTAGGGCAAAACTGGATGAAATTACTGCAAGCAACAAAAAATAGAAAATGAACTGGAAGAACGAGAAAGGCTTAGGAAGGAAGAAATTCTCAGGGGGGGACATCAATTGATGCCCCAACTAAACCTACTTCTAAGATTCCAGGTATGTCGTTCCGCCAGATGTAGCACCAGCATCAAGGTACCACGCAATAAAAAAACATACATCTGAAGGATACAAAAACAATGAAATGGACATAATTGAGTGATTGTATCTAACATGTCAAATATGGTATCTTCTAATATTATATAATATTATAAAATGGTTATAAATTATTACTTATATATTTGCTGCCTACTAATCTCTTCTGCCAAGTTCTGTTGCGTAGAGTTTATAAGATGAGACCATGAATCGAAGCAGATCGAAACATTCAGTTGTCGACGGACACACTTTGCCGGAACGTCGACCGCAAATGAAGGATAGCCAGGCCCCGGTTCCCAGGGTTAGGGTATTCCCTATTATGTTATGAAGTTGGAATTATTAGTTTACTCGTATTTTTCTCTATTTGTGTTATGACCATATAATTTTGAGTTACTAATAACACTATGCAATGTAATATTTTAAATATTTTTTCCAGAACAAGACGAAGACTGGTTAAGGAGAAAAGGGTGCGCTTCCCAAGCTACTATCCTGATAGCCCACCAATATGAAATTATCTGTTTTTCTATATACTTGATCCTAAGTATGACAGTTAGCTTATGTTATCGAATTTTACATCTTTTTATATTCAGCTTGTGCACTATTGCTCTGGTCGTCTAGGTATCAATCCGAATCTGTACAAGCGTGGTAAAGTTCTCTTGAACCTTCCAAAAACAAGCTGCGGCCAAGAGACAATGTGGGTTCTTGGAAGTTCAACTATGCTGCAACTTTTGATCTCCATAGTTACTGCCACATGCTGATTTGAGTCAGGGAAAAGAAACTTAGATCATCGTATTAACTTTCGAACGGTCTGTAGTTAAAACAAAGGACGGTGTCCATGTAAATAACCTTTGCCGAGAATAACACATATGATTTGCGTACTCAGGTAGAAACAATATTACTGAGTTGTTGAATTGATTCGAGTTATGATTTTAGGCACACTAATTTCTCACTGGCCATATTTTTGACCTGTTGAATACATTTTTTTGCTTTTTATAGGATGCCTTAGAGCCATACATGAGCAAGAGAACTCTTGAGGTGCACTGGGAAGAGCATCATCCCAGTTATGTGGAAACTTTGAACAAGTATCTGGGGAAGAACGATATATTGTACGGATACACACTAGATGAATTAATCAGAGTGACATATAACAACAGAATCCTTTGCCCGAATTTAATGCCGTAGCTCAGGTTTCGAATCCTACTTTATTTTACAACGAAAATAAGATTTGGCTTGTATCTTATTAGATTGCTTTGTTATTTTGAGCCAATAAAATGATTTTTCTCGAGTCATTATTTAAAGAATTCACTTTGTAGGTCTGGAATCACGATTTTTACTTGGAATCGATGCAACCAGGAGGCGGGAATTTCCCAATATTGGGCCTAATCCAGCAGATTGAGAAGGGTTCTGGTTCCTTCTCAAATTTCAGGGAAGAGTTCATTGAAACTGCCCACTAACATAAACACTAGGAAAGATTGGTATTACATATCGTGTAAAAATGCAGCAAAAGAACTGAAGACATTGGAACCTACACCATTGTGCAGACCATATACCACCTGGATCATGCTACAGGTAACATGCCACTAACTCCACATTCACACAGACTAATTACCATAAAAAATGAAATATTATAACTTTCCGCTAACTGCACAGGTACGATTTGAAGGGAAACAAGTACAAAACGGCTGACCGGAAAAAACACCATCAGATATTCCTTTAGAAGAAGAGAAGGAGGATAATTTGATGGTTATCTAACACTTAATCTTCACTATTGTGACAACAAAATATGCATCCTAAAGAAGCACAAAATACAGGAACCCTACCTGTGACACCCGCACCAGAAGATCATCAAACTAATAAGGAGGATCCCGTCAAAAAGGCACAATATTAGCCGATCAAAAGGCCACTGTTACAGACTCCACTAGCAAACCAAAAGAAGAAGAAAGCGGATTAAAGGTAAGGGAGTACGTATGTTATTTCACTAGGTACCGGCTTAAAAAAGCCAAAAAGAATCCAGTTTTTCTTTACTGTCATTTATCAAATGGTTTCAGGGGTGTTTTGTTTTGTTGCTGTTAAACCAGGAACCAAACAACCCTTCTCTTACAAAAGGGGCGTTTAGCTGCTGTTAAACCAGGAACCAAACACCCCTTCTACTACAAAAGGGGTGTGTTTGGCTGCTGTTAAACCAGTAACCAAACACCCCTTCTGCTGCAAAAGGGGTATGTTTGGCTGCTGTTAAACCAGTAACCAAACACCCCTTCTACTGCAAAAGAGTTGTACTTTTGAATATAGATCCTTTAGAAACCGGTTTTTGTGATACAATCAAAGCATTAGCAGCCTTTTTTTACTTTTCGTTGCTGTTGTTTTATCAGTTCCAAATGCAGATAATTGAGTTCTTATCTCTTCCGCAACAGTAAGCTGGTGTTTGTGGTTTAGCTCAAGTAAAGCACCTCAATAACTCCCCCTTTGTCCATCAAGGACAATTGCTCGCCACTAGCTGACTCACTATCAAAACCTACATTATCACTTAAATAAGTTTCCTCACAAGCGAAACGATGAGGGTAATGAAATTCCGTTCTCGACTGATGCACATGTGGAAGATTGTCTGCAAGTTCAACCTGACACACTGGGAAAGACAAGATGATACAAGTTTCACTTCTCTGCAAGTTATACGAGTCAATGTTACCTGTGAACAAAGTCAGAGGTTTAAAAAAAGAAATTACCACTCGGCCCAAGGAGCACATCCGCATACCCCTTGTGTGCACGAAAACGTTCAATGTTCTTCCATCAAGCTCTATATTTTGTCTAAAGGTTTATGTTTGTATGTGCAGGCTTCAGTCCTTTCGGCTTACGACTTATGTTTGGTCAGTAAGAGATAATACTTTTTATACTTCTTTTGCAAAGGATATGTGGGTTTTAGGATGTTACATTAATTTTATACAAAACATGGTTTACGGATATTACTCCTGGATTTCAGTGGGAAGATAGGATTCATGGGTATGTTGAACAGTTCTGGGTGATTGTAGAAGATAATGACGGTGAATACATTCTACTTCACGAGTATTTCTTGCTGAATATATATTGACAAGGACCACACTTTGAGTTTCACTGTTCAGATCTCTGAACCTTTGCCACCACATTAATTCATTAGGTGTCTCAGACAGATGACTTGGGTCTTTGTCCGTTTTGCCAGTTTCTTTTTGTCACTTGATCTTACCAGAAAAGTACCCACCTCCAACTGAGTTGTTTGATTTGCAACCACTCCCTGTGGCTCTAAGGAACTCATCTTTATATGAATCGCTTTATTAAGAATTCAAACATTTTAATCCTATCCAATTTCAAGCTTTCACAGTATTGTATAATACTGATGACAATGTGTTGGTTGTAGCCCCAACAGGGAGTGAGAAGACTATTTGTGCACAAATTTCAGTTTTAAGGAACCATAAGAAAGAAAGGTGGCGAAAGTGTTATGCGTGATGTTACATTGCTCCTGTTGAAGAACTTGCAAAGGAGGGCTATAATGAATGGAAGAAGAAATTTGGATATGGTCTTAGTTTAAAAGTATCTATGCTGACTGGTGAAACAACGATCGATCTCAAATTACTCTAGAAAAGCCAAATAATAATCAGTACTCCTGATAGATGGGGTTTTTACCTGTATTGTTATGTACAAAAGTAGCGTACGATGAGTGTGTTGCGGATGATAAAATAGTTATTTCGTTAATTGTTTGTTTATGATCTCAAAACTTATATATATATGTTTTTAAATAATCAAGATTGCAATATTAGATCATCATCGTGCTCCGGTCTGATCGTGCTAAAATCCTCAAAAGGGTAAAAAGATACAGTAATATGTTCTAAAAAAAGTGAACTGTCCCAAGCAGAATACCTATTGAATCATGATCAATCTCAGCTTGCATATCTTTATTTATGTTATGTGTTATATGTCTTTATAGTCAAATAATTGTGTTTAATGTAGTTACGAATGGGTTAAATGAACTTGCTACTCTAAGAATGTTTTTATTTTACTAATTTAATACTTTTAATTCTTATGTGATGATATTAAGTACCATGATAAACCAAAAGTTCTTGTTGAGTTTAACAAAATGGCCACGACCGGTTTAAGAACCCATTAAAACAGACTTGATCTGGTTAAAACTAAACTGGTCCGGTTAAAAAACTGTTAAAATAATACAAACCGGTTTCAAATCTCTTCGGTTTGAATCAAACCGTTTGACTAAAACTAACTGGTTTCAAAACCAATCCGGTTTAAAAAACGCTTTTTGAGTCGCTTTGAAAAAACGGTTTTTAAATGGTTTTAGAAACCGATTAAAACGGAACCAATCTGGCAAAAAATTTAAAACCGAACCAATCTGGTTAATAACCGGTTAAAATATTACAGAAATGGTTTCAAACCGAATGGGTTTAAGTCAAACTGGTTTGTTGACCGATCAACTAAAATCAAACCAGTTTAAAAATTGAACTGAATTATTTGAAAAGCAAATATACTAAAGGTTAACTTACAATCTGAGAAAACTAAAAATGTACAAACCACAATCCCTCTTGGTTAAAAAAGAAACGACCCCGCCCGTCGGGCGGGTTACGACGCTAGTGTATATATATATATATATATATATATATATATATATATATATATATATATATATATATATATATATATATATATATATATATATATATATATATAATATATATATATATATATATATATAGAGAGAGAGAGAGAGAGAGAGAGAGAGAGAGAGAAAGAGAGTAAGGATTAGTGAGAAGAAACTTAAAATAAGAAGTCGTGAGAAGAAACTAAAACCACATATTTGAGATGAAACGGACTTGTATTAGATGCATTTATATTCATGTAGATGCACCATATTGAGTTTCGGAAGTTAATTTGATGTGTAGATGGTGCAAATTAATTTTCATGATTTTGGCACGTGCAGAAGAACAAAAATATAGATAAATTATAAAATGTATCTAATATACATATATGCATCTAATTAAAAGCTATACAACACGTTATAATGCATTATAGTGCATCTAAGATTATAAAGATGCATCTAATTTAAGTGGATGCATCTCGAATATATGGTTATAGTTTCTTCTTATCCTTCTTATTTTAAGGTTTCTTCTCATTTGATCCTAACTCTATATAGATATATATATATATATATATATATATTTTAGTTAAAGTAGTGTACTATCTTAAAATTGTTAAAATGAAAAACACTTTACACCTTTAAATCTTTATTTCATTTAATTCGATATCAGTCTGTTTAAAAAAAACCGAAAATAAAACTAATTACTTTATCTAGGATTGAGGTGTTCTCAGTATTTGAACACTATTATTTCACTAAAATCATTAATTGCATCATTCTCCCTACCGTATAACTGTCTTCATTCTTTCTACCATCTCCTAATTCTTTCTACCATCTCATAATTCGTTCTATCGTTCTTAAATCAATTTAAGCCTAATATTCATCACTTTTGAATTTTGATATATCTCTTCCTCATAACAAACCCTCAAAAATCCACAGCCGGCGTGAGTCTTTCTACCGTGGGCACCCAAGTCTATCTCCAGTGACCATATCTTTTGGAGATACAAGTTATATATACAACGCAATTTAGGTTCGTAGTGTACGAGTCAGTTTTGTAGGATTCGATCTTTTATGAGCCGTGTGTAGCGAGGCTCGAGTTCACCATGGTGTACGAGTTCTTCGTCCACTTGGTTGTGTACCAGTTCGGCGTGTAGAAGTTGGTGGTATACCAGTTCGTCGTGTACAAGTTGGTTGTGTACGAGTCGGGAATGTACGAGTTGGCGGTGTACGAGTTCAGCATTTACGAGTTGGCGGTGTACGAGTTCGTCGTCTACGAGCTTGTGGTGTATTATCAGTGGGTTACGAGTTGTGTATGGCGAGGCTCTAGTTGACCATAGTGTACGAGATCCTGGTGTACGAGTAGGTGGATACGAGTCGTGTGTGTCGATGGTCGCGTTTACCATGGTCTAAGAGTTCATCGTGTGCGAGTGGGTGGTGTACAAGTGTTAGACGTCGAAACATGTTCAATCATTTACTTCGTTTTAGCAATCGTCGCTTCTACCCATTCAAACGATGGCTTTAGTTTTTTGTTGGCGTGTATCAGTATTTTGCACAATAAGGTTAACATGGATTTGAGTTTTTGAAGGCGTGGATTTTTTTTTAACATGTAAATGTATCAATTGATGATTTGTTTCATGCTATCAAGTTGTATATAGTAAAAAATTAATGTCTTTCACTTTTTTGTGGCAGAATGTCTTTTACTTAAGTAATGGTTTTTTGTCAACTGCGAATAAGTTTGTGTATCACCAGTATATTTTTTCATCATTGGATTAAAAAATCCGTACGCGTGGAAAAAAAGAATCATGATGTGTACAACATGGTAAATTTGCTTTGTGATCTTACGAATCAGTTTAAGATTAGGTTTTAGTTTATATGATATAAGATGTATCAATGCACTTTTAGTTTATGTTAAAAAATAAATGAAATATCATTGTAATATTTTACGTAAAAGACAACAACTGTTGGGAATCTAAACTTGTTAGATTCCCTGATCATTGATTTAAACATAATTAGGCTGTTAGATAGTCCCTTGCCTGTGCCTAGGAGGCAGGCAAGTTTCGCAAGACTCACAGAGATCCAAGTCTCCGTGAGCAACCTCAGAGGAGTCCATGTTAGAGACATTGTCAAGGAAGTCGAAGATTACCTGAAGACATACTCATTGGCTGTGATGGATAACAGCCAAGATGTATCAGGGACTCTGAGGGGTTGAGAGTTAACAGGGGTGGCAATACCCTGATAACTCTCAGCACACTTTGGACATGCCATTTGTGTGTTCGAGACTATGAAGAATAAGGAAACTGTTTTTGACAACTGTTCCTTAAAGCATAATGGAAGACTACCAAGAATAGAAGGACATCATGTGACTGATGTGGGAACTTGTAAAAGCTTGTGTAGTCGACATCAAGTACTGTTTAAGTCAAACTCGTAACACTATAAATAGGATGTGTATCCATGCATTAATGTTTGACACTTTGAGATATTAAGAACATTAGTGCATATAACTTAGTGAATCAAACAGCTACGACTGTATTCATAAGTTAGGGTTTATTGTTGTTCAAAGTGTGCACAACACATTGTCATCAAACTGTGTTATCCATAACACATGTAATTCTTTATTATACAATAATAAGATTACGTTTGAAAAGTAATACCTTGTGTTGATTAAGTTAAGATTAGGGTTTCTTGCATTGATTAGGGACTTTCAATTGGTATCAGAGCGGTGTTTGATATTAAAACCTTCAAGAAACATCGTTCTCAGTTTTATAATCAAGATCCACCATGCCGGAAACTTATAACCCACAATCACCTTCCACAAACCCATCTTCACCAAGACTTAACCCTCCTGCAAATGACGATGATCTACCCCAACTTCTTGACTCAAGAGGTGGATCACACGTAACCAGTGTACCAGTCTTTGATGAAGAAGATTTTGCTAGTTGGAAGAGTCAATTTATTGTATACCTTGATGGGCTTGAACCTTTTCTCTTAGAAATTTTAGAAAATGGTCCATATATTCCCATGGCGCTTACATCCACTGAAGAAAACCCTCTTCCCAAACCTCTCAAACAATGGACTCCAGCTGATAGGAAATTAGCAAACCAAGATAAACGTCTCAAAAGCATCATAATTTCCTGTCTTCCCAAGCATATCATGAAGTCTGTCATTCAGTGTCCCACAGCTAAACAAATGTGGACAGACCTCATTCTTGACCATGAAGGACCCTCTGAAACAAGAGAGACAAAGATTCAGTCACTCAGACTTTAGTTTAATGCCTTTAAGTCACTTGAAGATGAAAAGGTTCAGCAAACCTATACTAGGCTGAAGATTCTTCTAAATGACCTGGCTATGAATGATGTTACTATTGGTCAAGCTGAGATTAATGCTACTTTTGTCAACAGCCTTCCAAGAAAGTGGCTGAGCATGAATCAGACTCAGAGAGCTAACAACTCAATCAAAAATGATACCCTTGCTCAGCTCTATGGTAAGTACAATTATGAAGAAGGGCTGATCGATACTATCTACAAATCAGAGACTGAAAGATTTGTAGTCCAAGGAGCATCTTCCAGAGCTTTGATCTCTGCAACACATCCTCATGACAGCAATTCTGATATTAAAGAAGATACCCGTAGCAGCCAAGAGTTCTTGTCAGACCTCAATGCAGAGTTCCATGAAAGAGCGTTGCTAGCCAACCAAAGAAGATATTACAAAAGATCTGGAAGAGTAGGATCAGCTAGTAAACCAACTGACAGGTCAAAAGAAACATGTTTTGCCTGTGGAAAGCTTGGACATTATCAAAAAGATTGTCCTTCTACCAAGACATCCTCACCCTCTTATCCATCATCTTCATCCAAACCCTACAAGTTCAAACAACATAACAACTCATCTCAATCCAATTCTTTAGACACTAAGAAGAAAGATTACAAAAATAAGTACAAGGCACTTAAAGCTGAGTTAGAACAAATGAACTTGAAGATTGAAGCTCTGTCCAAAAAGAAAGGTGGTGAGAAAAAGACAGAGAAAGGGTTGGTTGCTGAAACTTATGATTGGAATGATGAACCACTGACTTCAGATGAAGAAGACACCACAAGAGTCAGGGCTTTTATGGCGATAGCTGAGGATGAACCAGCTGTTAGAAAAGGTGATGCTAGATCAAGACAATGGGTTGACATCACAATGAAAAAGGTACAAAGGCTTCTATCTATGTCTGATAGTGATGAACGTAAGCATGTCCTTGATTACACCATTGTTTATTTACACTTTGTTGAGGAACAAAGAAAGAACCTACTTGATAAGTTTCACTCTGTTAAATCTGAAATGATAAACGCTAAGGCTGAATGTGAAACTCTCAGGCGGGTTAATTTAGAGAAAATATCCCTGCAAAATGAAGTAGCTAGATTAACCTTGAAAAACATAGCTTTAAATGATCAAGTCTCTGAATTAAACAAGATTATTGAAAAATGGCTGTGTGCTAGGTTTACTATTGATGAATTGCTTAGGGATGAAGTGCCTGCTGACTTAAAAAGGGATATATCTGCTAAGAAAAATAAGCTGAGGATTCTCACCAAACCCAAAGACATTGTCTTTAAATCTACAGAGACTATTCATATGTCAGATACCTCTTTGACAAATGACCCTGTCTCTGAAGATGTGGCTGAGCTACCACCTTTGCCCAAACTCTCTGGAGTTGAACCTAGCAGTTCTTCTAGATCTGCTAAGGATGAACTTAGGACAGATATTGAGAATCCTCCAGCTAAAGTTTTTCATGTGCCTGCTAAACAAACTGGTAAACAAGTAGCTTTTAAGTCTGTTACTACTAAAGCTGTGAATAAGGTTGAACCTACCACTGAAGATCGCCTGTTGTCTCTTATGAAAGAAGTAGAACTCTTGAAACAACACATTAAGCCTTCCGCTGAATGCTCTACTTCTCATAAACCTAAGTCAGTCCTAGGTGAACCCAAAGGGGAAAGGTTAATCAAACCTTATTGCAATGTATGTAAAAATTCTCACCATTCGACCTTAGATCATGACAGACACATGGCAGCTAAAAGAGCTCAGACACCCTCTAGGGACAGACCACAGAGTTCCAAAAGGCAACAGGGAAATTACAAACCTTATCCTCCCTGTAAATTCTGTGGGTTCACAGACCATCACTCAGACGAGTGTAGTGACTTCCCTGGGTGTGATATATGTGGGAGTTATAACCATGAAACAATGAATTGTCCATCCCAACGCCAAAAGTTTTTCAGGAACACAAGAGTTGCTAATAAGCAATTCAGGGAACCTACTGGAAAGTGGGTTCACCATAGGAACTAATTTGTTTCTATGTATCTGTGCATAAATATCTCAAGGAATCGGTATGGTATCTAGATAGTGGTTGTTCTAGACACATGACAGGGATTCAACAATACCTGCACAGATACTCAAAGGAGCCAGGTCCTAAAGTGGTATTTGGAGATAACTCTTCAGGTGACACAGAAGGATATGGCTCAGTGAACTGCAATGGGATTACATTTACCAGGGTTGCATATGTGAATGGTCTTAAACACAATCTTATTAGCATCAGCCAATTGTGTGATGCTGACTATAAGGTTTTGTTTACCAAGACTCAGGGAACCATATTCAACAAAAACAATGATGTTGTGTTGATTGCACCTAGAAGGAGAGATGTTTATGTCATCAACATGGCTGTGTGCTCTGAAGACAGCTCAAATTGTTTTCTTGCTAAAGCCTCTGAAAGTGTCAATTGGCTGTGGCACAAAACACTGTCTCATCTCAACTTCAAGAACATCAATAAGATAGCCACTCAAAACTTGATTGCTGGTCTACCTTCAGTAATGTTTTCCAAAGACAAAACTTGTTCTGCCTATGTCAAAGGAAAGCATCACAGGTCTTCATTCAAGACTAGGCAATCATTCTCTATTGACAAGTGCTTACATCTCCTTCACATGGACTTGTTTGGGCCTGTCAAACCTCAAACCATTAATCACAACAAATACACCTTGGTCATAGTTGATGAATTTTCAAGATACACATGGGTGTTCTTCCTCAGAAGGAAAAGTGATGCAGCTGAAACCATCATGTCCTTCATCAGACAGGTTGAAAATATGAATGATATTAGAGTCAAAGCTCTAAGAAGTGATAATGGTACAGAATTCAAGAATCATCAACTTGAATCTTTTTGTGATGAAAAAGGGATTTCTCAGAACTTCTCTTCAGCTGGCACTCCTGAACAAAATGGTGTGGCTGGAAGAAGAAACAGGACTTTGATTGAAGCAGCAAGAACTATGTTAAATGGTGCATCCTTACCAAAGCAATTTTGGGGAGAAGCTGTTCACACTGCCTGCTACACTCAAAACAGATCAATCATTGTCAAAAGACATGGTAAAACCTCCTATGAAGTTTTCAGAAAAAGATCTCCAGACGTCAGCTATTTTCATGTGTTTGGGTGCCATGTGTTTATTTATAACTACAGGGATAAACTTGGAAAGTTTGATGAAAAGGCTGATGATGGTTTCTTTTTGGGATACTCTCCAACAGCCAAAGCCTTCAGAGTATTCAACATCAGAAGACAAGAAGTAGAAGAAACATTCCATGTTAGATTCAATGAAGATGATGAAGTCATACAGAGAACAGGAACAGAGGGTGATGAAATAGATTTTAATGAAAATATTTCTTTCCCAAGTGATGAGTTCACAGAACCCAGACCTACCAGTCATCATCACTCCAACACTCTCACTCCATATGTCCCTGCCTTTGACCCTCTGTCAACTCACAACATAGAAGTTCCTACCTCTCAGGAACTTGATGAAGAAGAACCTCAAATCTCTGATGGTCCTTCTCATGATATTGATGACTCACCAATTCTTCAAATCTCTGAAGATTCTCCTGCTGATAATGAAACAGCTTCCCTTGATATGGCTGAAGAAGACTCTGACACTGAAGTAGTCTTTGAAGAAAGCCCTCCTAGTCAGCAGGATGAGACTCAAATTGTACCAGCTGTGCCCTCAAGTACCCCTGTCCTTGAATCCCCAGCTCCTCAAAACAAGTGGTCAAGAGATCAACACATTCTTCTTGTCAATATTATTGGGGAACCAAATGCAGGGGTCACAACCAGACAGCGAATTCAAGACTCAGAGTCAGCCTCAGCCAATGAATGTCTCTTTGCTGAATTTCTCTCACAAATTGAACCTAAAAGGGTTGCTGAGGATCTGGTAGAAGAAGGATGGGTAGCTGCTATGCAAGAAGAAATCAATCAGTTCAAAAGGAACAAAGTATGGACACTAGTGCCAGCTCCACCTGGAAAGAATATCACAGGCACTAGATGGATCTATAGAAATAAGATGGATGAAATTGGGAACATCATCAGGAACAAGGCCAGACTGGTAGCACAGGGGTTCTCTCAGACTGAAGGAATTGATTATGATGAAACTTTTGCACCTGTTGCTAGACTTGAAGCCATCAGAATCTTCCTTGCTTATGCTGCCTATATGAACATCACTGTGTATCATATGGATGTTAAGAGTGCCTTCCTCAATGGTGATTTGGCTGAGGAAGTATATGTTGCACAACCTGAAGGATTTGAGAACAGCGAGTTTCCCAACCATGTGTACAGACTTCACAAGGCAATGTATGGTCTGAAACAAGCTCCAAGAGCATGGTATGAAACTCTTTCAAATTTCTTAACTGAAAATAAATTTGTCAGGGGTTCTATTGATAAAACACTCTTTACCTTCAAGGACAAGAGTGATTTCATCATTGTGCAGATTTATGTGGATGATATCATTTGTGGGTCAACAAATGTCAATCTTAGTAAACGTTTTGCTAAATTAATGACCAAGAAATATGAGATGAGTATGATGGGTGAATTAACTTACTTTTTGGGCTTTCAAATTAAACAATGTCCTAAGGGAATTTCAATTTGTCAAGAAAAGTATGTTAAGGATTTACTTAAAAAATATGACTTAGCTGATTGTGCATCCGTGAAATGCCCCATGCTTCCACCCAACAATTTGGGCCCTGATGAGTCAGGGGTCTCTGTCAATGAGACTTTATATAGAGGCATGATTGGGTCACTCATGTATCTAACAGCTAGTCGTCCAGATATTCAATTCTCCACATGTCTCTGTGCAAGATACCAAGCTAACCCAAAAGAATCCCATCTAGTGGTTGTTAAGAGAATTTTCAGGTATCTCAAAGGAACACCATCCCTAGGTCTATGGTATCCAAAGGAATCAGGCTTTGATCTCAAGGCCTATTCAGATTCAGATTATGCTGGATGCTGTATTGACAAGAAAAGCACTTCAGGCAGCTGTCAAATCCTAGGAGGAAAATTGGTTGGATGGAGTGCTAAGAAGCAAAACTCTGTGGCTATGTCTTCAGCTGAAGCAGAATATGTCGCTGCAGCCAGCTGTTGTGCTCAGGTGCTTTGGATGAAAAGTCAATTGGCTGACTATGAAATCTTGTATGACAAAGTACCAATCTTTTGTGACAACACCAGCGCCATTGCCATATCCAACAACCCTGTTCTTCACTCTCGTACCAAACACATTGATATCAGGTATCATTTTATCAGGGATCATATAATGAAGGGAGATATTGAGCTGCATTTTGTTCCCACTGAGCTGCAACTAGCTGATATCTTTACAAAGCCTTTGGCTGAACCTTCGTTCAACAGGCTAGTTGCTGAGCTAGGGATGCTCAATATCTCAAAGCCTGTGGCTTGATATTAAATGTGTTCATTAAATGATTGATTCTATATTAAATGTTTTTCACATGAAACTAGGTAGTTACTTTCCAAGTAAATGCAAAAAACATTCTCAAATATTTAATCATTTATTTTTCGGATAACGAGGAGACAAACTTTT